>SKCR01046648.1:0-41162 GCA_019454045.1 Zanthoxylum bungeanum
TCCCTTGTAAGAGTATTATCGAGATTGGACATCGATGAATACGTAAAAGACTAGTATTACATTTGTGCGCGTTGTGAGGGCACAACGACATAGTTCTCATATATTTGGGTATATGATACTCATGCAAGTGTAATAGGAGGTTGTGTTTTACCGATGGTACGGGAAACAGCTTCGCTCTGGATAGACCCCTCGGAATTCCATTGGTAGTATGACTATGTGTCTATGGAAATCCGAAATCAGGGTAGGTGTATTTGGTCTTAACTTGAGACTTGCACCGCTAATACTTGCGACAATTAATATACTTTGGTTGCGGTCTTCCAGGGCTTTAACAGGTTCTGTGTACGCCAATGCTGGGTATATTGAGAATCGTAGTGTGTTGGGTGTGATGTCAAGACGGAAGTGTCACTCCAGTCATATGGAGTTGATGATCGCGCATGGATACAGAACTGGTTATCTAAAAAGGGTTGCAACCGTCGGGATAATATGACTTGGTCATGATTATCCGATATTAAAGAGACTAGTTACTTGTTATCCGATATATGCTTCGTACGGGGCCGACACTGAACCAGCCTCAGGCCTTGCATGTGATCATCCGATACTGGACAGAAATACGCAATACTACGTATACTACGCCTGATATAGATCTTTTATCCATGTAAGGATATTTCCGGAGAATTGGGTAGGCATGGTGCTTTGCTAGAAGCCAACCTTGTCTTGTAATTCGGTATAAACGTAGTACGAGGTACTTACGTGTTCGGATAGTCCGACGACCGAATTTACTGCCAACATATCCGGGGATCTCATGGGTCGCTTCCTAAAGATTCACCGATAACGTATGACTCGCACTTTTAATTAATCTGGGATTAATTAGATGAAATAGAAAATTAATCTGGGATTAATTGCGGAGATATTTTATCTAGGATAAAATATCATTAAAGAGAGAAAACAATTTATTGGAATTAATCGATAAATTAATATATTTGATATATTAAAAGAAATTGGATTTCGACGCGGAATTAAAATTAGATTTTAATTCGGGCGAACGAGTTAATTTAGAATTAATTCGTTAGCGACGTGAATAGTGACTTCGCTAAGCGTAATAATTTAATTACGACGCAACAGAAAATTCGTTAATTTGGAATTAGCGAACCCGAGCTCGGGATTATTTGCGAGCGCATTCGCATTTCGAATTCGAGTGCAGCACGCAAGTCAAATCAAGTGTCAAATCGCTAGTCGCATCAAGCGTCAAATCACTTGTCACTTTGAGTGATGTGACTTGACAACTTGTGATTGATGTGATTGAGTGATGTGTGTGGTTGGAATTTGTGGGCATTGATTGCTTTGACTTTTGGAACCAAAATTGTGTATTTGATTTTAGATATCAATTTCCAATTTTAATTAACACATTTAACTCTTCTCTCTCTCCATTCTCTTCATCTTTCTCACGCCCAAAGGGCTGTGCATTTTCTGGTTTCTGGTTTGCAAAAACCGAAAATAATGGGAAGCAAAGTGTGGATTTTTGTGGCAAAAATCAAGAGAGCTAGCACTCCGAGAGACATGCGAAGGTAATAGGGAAGTCCACCCATGAGCCGTGAATCGTTTGACGAAGCTTGGAGCTTGTTCAAGATGATCCATTGGCCAAAAATGAGGAACAAACAGCAGCCCACTGCCGCACAAAACAGTGAGCAGAAATTCAAGTTTTGTTCGTCAAAGCGTCGCTCAACCGATCAATGTGAGTATTTTGCAACTTTCTCGATTGTATTCACACATGTTCATGCTTGTTTATATTGATCTTGGGATGCTTAGAATCTCCAACATATGCAACACATAACATCATCATAGATCAATTTCACACATTATATTCCAATTTAATCTTCTAATCTCATATTCCCTACTTATCTCAAGACTTAAGGCTTCTTATAAAATTGGGGTATCACACAATAATCAATCCCCAAGCTTATATCCTCATCAATTGGAACCTCAAACATGTTATTATCATCACCATATCATTCATACTACTAAAATAAAAAACTCAAGATTTGGGTCAACATATGTTTACCTTAATCTACTTGATTTCTTCATATTTCTCAATCTTTTATTGTTGTTTATCTTCTTCCTTGCTATTATCTTCTCCCTTTCTCTCTCTTTCTTCTTCTTCTTTTCTCTTTCTTTCTTCTTCTTCTTCTTCTTTCTTCTCACGACACTCTTCTTCTTTCTCTCGATTCTTCCTCTTTTCTTTTTCCATTTTTGGGTTTCATGAATAGTGTACTATTTAAAGAATAAGAGGGCTGATTTTTGGAATAATTTGGGTGGTTTAGATTAAGCCACCTCATCATTCTAGACCAATCACGAAGTCACTGTAGCAGCTCACTGATTTTACGATTTTTGACTTATTTCTGGTCCGAATTTGGGAAAATATTCAACGCGGAAGTTGTAGGTCTCAATTTTAGCTTTTCGGTGGTGTAAAATTCATAAACATCGGAGTTCGTATGAAAAAGTTATGTCCCAAATACCACAGGTTTTTGGTGGGGAACATTGTACAGTCTCGTCCCGGGACTTTGAGGGATTTACTGATTGTCCCTAAAGTCATACCATGCGTATATTTGAGTCTCAACATAATTTATTTTATGTGCCTTCATCCCCGACGTAACAGTACCACTGTATGCAGTAGTAAAAATTACCGGTCGTTACAAATTCTCTCCCCCTTAAATAGGATTCGTCCTCGAATCATATTTTTAAACTTGAGATCTCACCACAGACCACCGGGTTCACGGCCTCTCTGTAGACCATCAGCCTTAACTGGCTTTATGCTCGAAACTATCTTGTTTCACATGCTAGAACTCTTACTTTTTTTGTAAACTAACTCACGCTCACTTCAGTTTTTCCCTTACCTTGTGCTTCTTAAATTCTCGGTCAAAATGGGGATTCCTCATCATGTTCCCATAACTTTGACTGGTTACTTAACCTTACGGCCATGCAACAGTCCTTTTTATGCACTAAAGAAGCCTCATTCCTAGATCTTTCATTATACTATGCTTACTCTAGCTCTTTACAGCATGAGCTATCAGTTCTAAATGACATTAGATTTGTGGTTTACGTCCACTCATTCTATTTCTTGACTGCTTAGACTTCTTATATCCATCTACAAGGAGAGAGATTCTAAGAGGTTCCTTACTAAGAACTCGTTGCTTTCTCAACTTATTCCGCACAACTATTGGGTAAGGCTTGTCCAACTTTACTTACGGATCTATTATCTCTGTAGGTATTTGCACTTCTGTAAATGGGTTCATTTATCTTGGCTTTGACTCTAGAAAATGTATATGTATATATATATATATATATATATATATATAATATATATATATATATATATATACTAGGCTGCATACCGGTTCTTACTTATCAGTATTACTTAAGATCTTGTAGTGCAGGGTCAGACTCCTTATATACCTTTGTCCTCTTTTGTTGTTCACCTAATGGGTTTGTATTAAGAAAGTTGGTTCTGATAGTTTCACTGGGAACTGAACTGTATGCACATTTCTGCTTAAACTGTGCTCCTCCTATAGATGGGGATGTTAGCTATTCAGTTCTGACTATAGTCCATTATTTTCTTCATACCCTAATTTTCACTGCTACTGAAAGTCCGATTACGGTGCTCCTCTTTGACTTGTTTTCCAAAGTCTAGTGCTGTCAAGGGCCATCACTCAAATATACGCACACATGTCATACCTTAAGGATTCACTCCATATTCTAGTTGAAACTCTGTAGCAACTTATCTCTTCGATTCCGTACTATTCTGTACATCTACCAAACCACTCATACCCGTGGGTTAGGCCATCCCAAACCCGTAGTGGTTTGGTCAACTAAGTATGAGGCTGGGTACTTAATGTCCTTTACGTGAACTAACACGTAAGGGATCTTTGGTTGCATTTCGATACTACGAAACCTCATAGTTACACACTTTGTCTTTACTTACTAGGTATACTTCTACTACCGTCACTGCATATCCACAACTTTACTTCTAGTCTTTTTCCTTTACACTTTTCTGCTTGTCTTATGTTATACTAAGAACTCTTGTGGTCTATGCCTTTGGTTCCTTATCCGAATGATATCTTTTCCTTTCTCTATCCATTATTGTGTCTAAGACTGGTTCCTTTGTATCCTAGTCAATATCTGACTACTACTTTATCCTTGTACCATACCATCTGAACAACTTATTTCCTAACTCTTTGATCCAACACTGGCTCTTATTTTTATTCTGTTCTTAAACTATGTCTGAAGGTCTTTTGTTCTAGTTTTCTTCCATTATACGTTCACTTGTTCATGTGAATGTCCTGAGGCATTCATTGGGATCCACTTCTGCTGCTATTGTTTAATGAGGGTTGGGACCTTATTCTGAGGCCTTACTGGTTATGGTGGCCTAGTCGCGCATACTGCTGAACTATAAACTTAGAACTCTCATGTATATACGTCTGACATCTTTTCTCACACTAGGGTACTACTACTAAAATTGTCTGATTTGTCGTTTCCAACTTTACTTTTGATTACCTTCGACTATCGAACTCACTGCCTCTCTTGAGAAGTTATTCTAAGATTGTGCTCTATAAGAACTTCCTAGTACTGCCTCTATACTTAAAACAATTTCCTAATTTAAGTACATACCCGAAGGGTAGTTCCTAAACTTAGGTTTCTACGGTTAAAACAGTGACTTTCGTCCCGTTTCCTACTCGCAAGTAAATCTCAACTGAAGTCAGTATCCTCCTAATCAGCAGATTCCACACATCAGTACATATATATGTACTACATCTAGTATCAAAAATCCAATTTTGAAACTAGTAGTGAACATGTTTATGACAAACATACTTGAAGCCGAAGCCTTGCCCCTCTTCACTTCCTTCATGTCTGCCTTGTCCATTCGGCAGTCACGCTTCCAGTGACCCCGTTTGCCACAGTTTAGGCAGACATCTTGGGATATATCATTTGTCTTCCTAGAAGACTTGTGATGATTTTGCCTTTGGCCCTTTTAGAAGCTCTGGCTTTGCCTTCTAGAGTATAGCCATCAACTCTCCAAGAGTTTACTCTCGGTTCAAAAGGAAACTGCCCCAGCTTTCGTGTAAAGACTATAAGATCAAATCTTTGGTAGTCTCAGCCACGTAGGTAATGCCCAGCTAACCTAGCTGATCGATGTCAGCAATCATCTGCGACACCTAGTGCTCGACAGATGTACCCTCTGACATACACGAGCTAAAGAGCTTCTTTTATAATTTGTAGTTCTAAGATCTAAGAATAAATCTATGAAGATCTTTAATTTTATCATCATGGTACAAGGATCTAATCCTTAATTTTGACGACGGAATTAAAGAGTCATTGCGGTAAGCATAATGGATTGAGCACTAAAGTTATCATCACATGAATCTTCCAAAGATAATGTTCTACTATTTGCTCAACTCTGGGCTTAGCCCGAGTTGTCATTCTATAAAATAGAATAACTTCTCAGTTCCCAAGACTATCCTGAGGTTTTATTCCCAATCTGAAAATTTAAGCCGCTTAAAGACATTTTCACCTAGGATTATGTTTTAAACGCTAATCTTTCAGTAATCTTGATTTCAATAGTCCAACTATCCAATCAACGATTTCAGGTACTATTAATATAATGATTACTATAGTCTAACTATATAATCAACTATAATTGATTGGTTAAATTCAAATATATTGATTACTATAATCTAATTTTATAATCAACTATAATTTGAAGTAGTTTGAATACAGTCAAACTATTTAATTTAAAACAGCAATTAAATATTAGTCCAACTAATATATTTATTAATTAATGACGAAAAATGAAATGAGCGAGTATTGGCAAATATCTAAACAAAATTACAAATTTAATACTTGCCTCCCACTATTTTTCGGAGAGCCTCTAACCCTCTGTTGAGTACTCGGGAAACCTTGTTTCCTAGTGGGTTAGGATCCCGTTAAATAACACACAATCTTGACTTTGGCCAACAAATTGTATGATATTTAACTAGGTAGATCTCTAAGATCGATTGGATCTCATCCAATTCCTAGATCCAGTAGGTGGACATCCAAGTCCGAAACATATATCTAATATATGCCAATATATCCAATATATTCCCTAACCTTTTTCCTCTGAATCAATTAAGCCTTGGCTTTGGCACAACAAACTTAATGATTCCAGTTAAGCGGGACCCATTGACCTTGGAAAGCTTCGTAATCGATGTCGATGGACAAGAAGTGATCTTGACTTTGGCCAACAAATCACAACTTGGACAAGACATGCGATATGGAACAAAGCCTTCATGATTCAAACACATCCGCGATGGACAATGGTATTGACTTTGGCCAACAAACCAGTGCCAATCTTGGATCTTGAGAGAGAATCACTCAATGGAAGGAAAACGCTTAATATTTGTTGAGGGTTTTTTTCGCGTAATTTGCAACCAATTAATTATCTTTGATTAGGTCTCATCATACACCCTTAAACATGCATTCTAAAAGCATAATAAGGCGCGGAAAATAAATTAATAATGATATGCGGATGGATATTTAAAACAACTTGTTCCTAGAACAAATCTCTCCATTTCCTCTCTCCGCTAGCACAAATCTTACTTCTACCCAATACATAAACACTTCTAAAGAAACCTCATTTGTATTGAGGGGAATAGGTGAGAAGAGAACTACAATGAGAAAAGAGGTAATAGGCTGGACACACATGTCTAATTAAATAAATTCTAAATTTATTACAACAATTTCCAAAATTGCCCTCACCCATCTAATATCCATCCGATATACATTATTCATTCATACATCCAAGTATTCGCACATAGCATGTTATCAATCAATTTAATCCAATTAATTAATTTTCAATTAACGATCATCCAATGTTCAAACAACGATTTGATTTGCGCGAGTCCAACTCGTTTAAGAATAAGTACTCAAAGTACGTATTCTTGAATTATATCAAATTATAATTTTAAATCCAATTTAAATTATATTCAATACTAATTCATATTTAATTCCAAATTAAATTATTACACTTTTAATTGTGCCTTTTAGACTTGGATTCCAAATCCAATCTTTATGGGTCTCAAAGGCCCAATTAGTATCCGATACTATTCAATTAAAGTCCAATGGGCTTTTAATTAATTTCTTAAGGTATGAGCTTTGGTCAATATGGGTCAAACCCAAATACCAAGGCCCAATTAGGAATCACCCTATGCCAAAAATTAATTTAGGCCCATTAGCCCAATTAAATATTTTAAAGGCCCAATTGTCATAATTGGACTTTATGGAAATGTTTTAGGCCCAATTGGATCCAACCAATTATCCTAAACCAAACTTGGCCCAACCAAGTCCATTAAGCCAATTACAACAACATTAGCACAATTCAAAATTAAGGGCTAATTAATAATTACAAATTCCAAATATCACAATTATTTAATTAAAGTGTATATAGTACAATTAATCAATTAATCTAATATTTCCAAAATACTAATTAATTCGATTAATCATACTTAACTTTTTAATTATGTCCAACAAAATTAAAACAAAATCAATCTAAATAACATGCTTTATTCACGGCAATTGGCAATAAAAAATATTCAATTTGATTTCAATCCAATTTAAATCAACATTAATTATTTCTAGCATGCCATTTAACACATCCAATTGTTAAAATTCAAAAATTCACTATGAATAATCTAGGGTTCATTTTCGGCCATGGGTGAAAATTTGGGGAAAATTAATCCTATCAATTTTTTACAAAATTGAAGATGCACAAATCCAATTCAACATCATTCAAACACAACTCAATCATCAATTTAAGGAAAATCAAGTTCTAAACACAAAATCCTCAATTAAAGTCCATGAACCCTAAATTCCAAATCAAGCTTAGGATGGCTCTGATACCAATGTTAATAACTAAGGCTTGCCACAAGATCACTAAGCGAGATTAAAGTGCGAAAAATCAAAGAAAAAGTTGCGGAATAACTCACTTTGATCGGATGAGTTGAAGACTTTTCCGTGTTGTGTAGAAGCTACAGAGCTTGAGATCGAGTTCCAAACTCTCTCGGGTGAGTTTCCCTATCACCTTGATCCATTCCTCAAGTGCTAGCAAGAACAAATGAAAGAAAAAAAAAATTCCTTCCATGGCAATGAGGCTCACGGTTTTTGCCAAGATTGGGAGAGAGTGAATAGTCAATTTTGATTCCAAAATGCTTTATAAACAAAGTTGACTTGTGTTGGCAAAAAGTGCATTAAATGCATCCAACCACTTACATCAACAAATGACTAGTGATGTGAGTCAAGTTGATGTAAGTAAGTGGGTCCCACCACTATTAAATTCCAAATTTAAGTCGGACAATCCAACACGCAACTTCGCTCGGGCCCGGGTTCGTTTAATTCTAAATTAAAAGAATTTGCCGTTGCGACTTAATTAAATCCAATTTAATTAAATAATAATACCTAGTAAAATTATTACGGAAAGTCGCTCGCGAATTAATTCCAAATTAATTCGTTCGCTAGAATTAAAGTCCTATTTAATTCTGCGTTGAAATCTAATTTCAATTAATATATCTAATATATTATTTAAGCCCAATTAAATAAATTAAATAGTAAAATCCAATTTTCACTATTAAATTTATTTTGCCGATTAATTCCAAATTAATCGCGTTCTCTCTTTTTCGACGAATTTATTCCCAGATAAATTCTCGACGCAATTAATCCCAGATTAATTCCTTTTCTTTTAATTAAATCCCAGATTAATTTATTTCCGAGATTAATTTTCTCTCTCATTATTAATCCCAGATTAATTTATTGTTTGAATCAAATCTCAACGGTGAATCTTCTGGAAGCGACCCAAAAGATCCCTGGATATGTTGGCAGTAAATACGGTTATCGGACTATCCGAATATGTGCGTACCCAGTACCACGTCCTTACCGATTTACAAGACATGGTTGGCTTCTAGCAAATCGCCGTGCCTACCCAATTCTCCAGAAATATTCTGCGAACGAATATGCAATCTTTGTCAGGCGTAATATACGTAGAACGACCCAGTATCGGATGTCACATGCTAGGCCTGAGGCTGGAATTGTGTCTGCCCCATACGAATCATATATCGAATCTCTGGTAACTAGTCTCTATAATCGGATAAACATGACCTAGTCATATTATCCCGATAGCTGCAGCATATAAGAGCACCAGTTCCGTATCCTACGTGACCATCATCTCCATATGACTGAAGTGATACTTCCATCTTGACATCACACCCAATACACTACGATTCTCAATATACCCAGAAGAGGCGTACACAGAACTTGTTAAAGCCCTGGATGACCAAAACCAAAGTATATTGATTGTCGCAAGTATTAGCGATGCAAGTCTCAGGTGAAAACCAAATACACCTACCCTGATTCGGATTTCTATAGACACATAGTCATACTACCAATGAAATTCCGAGGGGTCTATCCAGAGCGAAGCTGTTTCCGTACCATCGGTAAACACAACCTTCTTTTACACTTGCATAAGTATCAAATACTTAAATATATGAGAACTATGATGTTATGCTCCCACAACTCGCACAAGTGCAATACTAGTCTATTCCGCATTATCGATGTCCAGTCTCGATAATACTACGACTAGGGATATTTAATGATTAAACCTTCGTGGATTGATATTGTCTCATATCATCTCAATCCGGAACTAATCATATAGACTTTTATCATTTATATATCTTGGTAATCCAATTACAAATGATAAAAGAGCAATTTCCTTTGTCACATAGTTAATTTGTACAACTACACCATGTTCTGTACAAATAGTGATGCTATGGGTCATAATTGTCCAACAATCTCCCACTTGGCCTATAGCCAATCACTCAAGTGCCCTACACTTGAACTATGTATGAGTCGCTCAAACTTCTGCTGAGAGAAACTACTTTCGTCAGCGGATTTGCATGGTTATCAACTGATGCGATTTATTCGATCATCACATCGCCACGATATATGATCCGAACGAATCAGATGAATAGTTAAAGTATATACTTGGATCGTTGATGAGACCATTAATTCTTTAGCCTGTGCTGTAGCCTAGCTCACTGCTGCTATCAGAACTACTCCTAATCCAATTAGGATTATTATAGATCCAAATGGCTTCTATTGCTGCTTCAGCTGCAGCAATATTCCGCTTTTGTTGTTTATTCGGCAACAGTATCTTGCTTGGAAGATTTCCAGCTTACTGTTCCGTTATTCAAACTATATAGTACCTTTTATTACGATTTATAGTCGTTTTTATCGGTTATGAAACTTGCAACAGTGAACCCAGTCACTTCAAGTTCTCCTCCTCCATAGATCAAGAAAGCATCCTTAGTTCATCTAAGAAACTTAAGGATGTTCTTAACATCAATCCAGTGACCATCACTTGGATTGGCCTAATTGTGACTCCATATGCTCAAAGCATATGAGACACCAGGTCGCGTATATATATTTCAATGTACGATTTCTCGGAGAGTTCCAACAACTTTTAGATCTATCCCAGTAGATCCTTATTCCTAGAATAAAGGTTGTCTCTCCCAAGTAGTCTACATAGAATTTTCATGAAAGCCAAGCTTTCACCGATTATTTTATGGGAATGTCATTTCCAAGAATGATATATATCATTATTTAGGACAGTCACTGTCAGTGCGCTCCCACTAACCTCCTTATATACACAAGAATCATTTTCGTTTTGAATAAATCATATACCATTATGATTACATCAAAATGATAGTTCCAAGAACGCAATACTTGCTTTAATCCATAAATGGATCAAATAACTTGCAAACATTGTTTGCTTGTTTTGGTACGACAAAACCGTTAGGATGTTGTAAACATCCTCCAAAAGGTTTCCGTTTAAAGAAAGCGATTTTGACGTTCAGATGCCATATTTCATGAATGAAACATGCAGCATTAGAAATAATTATCCAAATGGATTTTAACCATGGCAACGGATAAAATATTTCTTCGTAATCGACACAATGTTGATAACAATACCTTTTCGCTACAAGCCTAGCTTTGTACGTTGGTATGTTGCCATCCATGTTTGTCTTCCTTGAAGACAAATATAGTACCAATAGGCACAATGCCTTCCGGTACATCAACTAGTGTCTACACTCGGTTGGTATACATGGAATCCATTTCGGACATCATGGCACTTTGCCATAATATAGAGTTGATACCTTGTATCACTTCCTCATACGTAGCCAATTCGGATTCCTCAATAAGATTGACATCTTCATGAGGTGAGATCAGAAACCCATACCTCACAGGTTGTTTTCTGACTCTCTCTGACTTACGCGGTTCTTGTGTATTCGAAGATTGTGGTACAGTTTCATCCCTGATGAACTGTTTGTGTTCCATTAAGAAATCGGTGCCTGGAACAGTATTACTCCGATTTTCATCGAGTTTTACTTTCCTCCCACTTACCACTGCATATAGGTATTCCTTTTAGGAAAACCGCATGGAGAGCAACAATTAAATTGTTCTCTTGTGAGTTGTATAAGTACTATACTTTGGTTTCCCTAGGATAACCAATTACAAATTAGGCACTTATCCGATTTGGGTTCTAGTTTGGTATCATCCAAACATATGCCCAACATTCCCAAATCTCCAGGAATGAGAAAACCCGGTTTCTTTCCTGTTCATATCTAATATGAAGTCTGTCTAACAGATTTTTATGGAACCTTATCCAAAATAAGTATTGCACTGTTTAATGCGTATCCCTAGAAGGGAAATGGTAGCTCAGAGCGACTCATAATTAACCTTACTATGTCCAACAAAATTTGGTTTCTTTGTTCGGACACACCATCAAATTGAGGTGTTCCGGGAGGAGTCATATTGAAAGAATACTATACTCTTTCAAGTAATTTAGAAACTTATTGCTTAAGTATTTTCCACCATGGTCTAACTGTGACGGTTTTAATACTTTAGCTGATCTGTCTGTCTACTTCGTGTCGAAACTCTAAAATTCTGATTTATGTTTCAAAAGAAACACATAACCATAACGCGATGCCACATCCGTAAAGGTTAGAAGTGTTCATATCCACCTCTAGCCTAGCTAGATATGGGCCCACTTACGTCACTATGAACGAGGGCTAACAGATCGGTGGCACTTGCACTTTTACCAAGTAAAAGGTGTTTTAGGCACTTTTGCCTAATAAACTAGATTCGTAGACATCATTTGAATAGAATCAAATTTATCCTAGTACCCACTTTTCGAAAGTGTGGATATACGAGTCTTGTTAATGTGTCCCAGACAACAATGCCACAAATAAGTCTCATCTGATTAATTCAGTTTGAGCTATTTGTTTGTCATGTTATACGTTTGAGATTCATTTATATTCAAAATATAAATATTGTTATTCACATCTAATGTGTTTATCTCAATATCATCTTTATAAAATAAAACACTTTAGTGTTCTAGAATATAAAGGTATACCCGAAACGAGTTATACTCTGATATAGAGATAATATTTCTAGTCAAACTAGGTACATTATAACAGTTTCCTAATTTAAGTATATACCCGAAATGTAGTTCCTAAACTTAGGTTTCTACGGTTAAAATAGCGACTCTCGTCCCGTTTCCTACTCGCAGGTAAATCTCAACTGAAGTCAGTATCCTGCTAATCAGCAGATTTCCACACATCAGTACATATCTATGTACCACATCTAGTATCAAAAATCCAATTTTGAAACTAGTAGTGAACATGTTTATGACAAACATACTTGAAGCCGGAGCCTTGCCCCTCTTCACTTCCTTCATGTCTGCCTTGTCCATACGGCAGTCACGCTCCAGTGACCCCGTTTGCCACAGTTTAGGCAGACATCTTGGGATATGTCATTTGTCTTCCTAGAAGACTTGTGATGATTTTTCCTTTGCCCCTTTTAGAAGCTCTGGCTGCCTCCTAGAGCATAGCCATCAACTCTCCAAGAGTTTACTCTCGGTTCATAATGAACCTGCCCCAGCTTTCGGGTAGAGACTATAAGATCAAATCTTTGGTAGTCTCGGCCACGTAGGTAATGCCCAGCTAACCTAGCTGATTGATGTCAGCAATCATCTGCGACACCTAGTGCTCGACAGATGTACCCTCTGACATACACGAGCAAAGAGCTTCTTTTGCAATTTGTACTTCTAAGATCTAAGAATAATCTATGAAGATCTTTAATTTATCATCATGGTACAAGGATCTAATCCTTAATTTTGACGACGGAATTAAAGAGTCATTGCGGTAAGCATAATGGATTGAGCACTAAAGTTATCATCACATGAATCTTCCAAAGATCATGTTCTACTATTTGCTCAACTCCGGGCTTAGGCTCGAGTTGTCATTCTATCAAATAGAATAACTTCTCAGTTCCCAAGACTATCCTGAGGTTTTATTCCCAATCTGAAAATTAAAGCCGCGTTTAAAGACATTTCACCTAGGATTATGTTTTAAACGCTAATCTTTCAGTTATCTTGATTTCAATAGTCCAACTATCCAATCAACGATTTCAGGTACTATTAATATAATGATTACTATAGTCTAACTTTATAATCAACTATAATTGATTGGTTAAATTCAAATATATTGATTACTATAATCCAATTATAAATCAACTATAATTTGAAGTAGTTTGAATACAGTCAAACTGTTTAATTTAAAACAACAATTAAATATTAGTCCAACAATATATTATTAATTAATGACGAAAAATGAAATGAGCGCGTATTGGCAAATATCTAAACGAAATTACAATTTAATACTTGCCTCCCACTATTTTTCGGAGAGCCTCTAACCTCTGTTGAGTACTCGGGAAACCTTGTTTCCTAGTGGGTTAGGATCCCGTTAAATAACACACAATCTTGACTTTGGCCAACAAATTGTATGATATTTAACTAGGTAGATCTCTAAGATCGATTGGATCTCATCCAATTCCTAGATCCAGTAGGTGGACATCCAAGTCCGAAACATATATCTAATATATGCCAATATATCCAATAATTCCCTAACCTTTTTCCTCTGAATCAATTAAGCCTTGGCTTTGGCACAACAAACTTAATGATTCCAGTTAAGCGGGACCCATTGACCTTGGAAGCTTCGTAATCGATGTCGATGGACAAGAAGTGATCTTGACTTTGGCCAACAAATCACAACTGGACAAGACATGCGATATGGAACAAAGCCTTCATGATTCAAACACATCCGCGATGGACAATGGTCTTGACTTTGGCCAACAAACCAGTGCCAATCTTGGATCTTGAGAGAATGAATCACTCAATGGAAGGAAAACGCTTAATATTTGTGAGGGTTTTTTTGCGTAATTTGCAACCAATTAATTATCTTTGTTAGGTCTCATCATACACCCTTAAACATGCATTCTAAAAGAATAATAAGGCGCATAAATAAATTAATAATGATATGCGGATGGATATTTAAAACAACTTGTTCCTAGAACAAATCTCTCCATTTCTCTCTCCCGCTAGCACAAATCTTACTTCTACCCAATTACATAACACTTCTAAAGAAACCTCATTTACATTGAGGGAATAGGTGAGAAGAGAAATACAAAGAGAAAAAGAGGTAATAGGCTGGACACGCAGGTCAAATTAATAAATTCTAAATTTATTACAACAATTTCCAAAATTGCCCTCACCCATCTAATATCCATCCGATATACATTATTCATTATACATCCAGTATTCACACATAGCATGTTATCAATCAATTTAATCCAATTAATTAATCTTTAATTAATGATCATCCAATGTTCAAACAACGATTTGATTGCGCGAGTCCAACTCGTTTAAGAATAAGTACTCAAAGTACGTATTCTTGAATTATATCAAACTATAATTTTAAATCCAATTTAAATTATATTCAATACTAATTCATATTTAATTCCAAATTAAATTATTACACTTTTAATTGTGCCTTTTAGACTTGGATTCCAAATCCAATCTTTATGGGTCTCAAAGGCCCAATTAGTATCCGATACTATTCAATTAAAGTCCAATGGGTTTTTAATTAATTTCTTAAGGTATGGGCTTTGGTCAATATGGGTTCAAACCCAAATACCAAGGCCCAATTAGGAATCACCCTATGCAAAAAATAATTTAGGCCCAATTAAATTATTTAAAGGCCCAATTGTCATAATTAGACTTTATGGAAATGATTTTAGGCCCAATTTGATCCAACCAATTATCCTAAACCAAACTTGGCCCAACCAAGTCCATTAAGCCCAATTAACAACAAACAACATTAGCCCAATTCAAAATTAAAGGCTAATTTAATTAATTACAATATTCCAAATATCACAATATTTAATTAAAGTGTATATAGTTGTTGGACAATTATGACCCATAACGTCACTATTTGTACAGATCATGGCGTTGTTGTAAAAATTAACTATGTGACAAAGGAGATTGTTCTCTTCTCATTGTGATTAGATCACCAAGATGTATAAATGATAGAAGGTCCTTATGATTTGTTCCTGGATTGAGAATGATATGAGACAGTATCAGTCACGAAGGATAAATCATAAATATCCCTAGTAAGAGTATTATCGAGATTGGATATCGATAATGGTAAAAGACTAATATTACACTTGTGCGCGTTTGTGAGGGCACATAACTGCATATTCTCATATATTTGGGTATAAGATACTCATGCAAGTGTAATAGGAGGTTGTGTTTTACCGATGGTACGGGAAACAGCTTCACTCTGGATTGACCACCTCGGAATTCCATTGGTAGTATGACTATGTGTCTATGGAAGTCCGAAATCATGGTAGGTGTATTTGGTCTTAACCTGAGACTTGCACCGCTAATACTTGCGACAATCAATATACTTTGGTTTTGGTCGTCCAGGGCTTTAACCGGTTCTGTGTACGCCTCTGCTTGGTATATTGAGAATCGTAGTGTGTTGGGTATGATGTCAAGACGTAAGTATCACTCCAGTCATAAGGAGATGATGGTCGCGTAGGGATACAAAACATGTTCTCTAAAGGGTTGCAACCATCGGTATAATATGACTTGGTCATGATTATCCGATAATAAAGAGACTAGTTGCTCGTACGGGGCATACACTGTACGAGCCCCATGCCTTGCATGTGATCATCCGATACTGGATCGAAATACGCAATACTACGTATACTATGCCTGATATAGATCGCTTATTCCTGTAAGCATGTTTCTGGAGAATTGGGTAGGCATGGCGCTTTCCTAGAAGCCAACCTTGTCTTGTAAATCGGTACAAACGTAGTACTAGGTACTTACGTGTTCGGATAGTCCGACGACCAAATTTACTGCCAACATATCCGAGGATCTCATGGGTCGCTTCCCGAAGATTCACCGATGACGTATGACTCACACTTTATTAATCTGGGATTAATTAGATGAGAGAGAAAATTAATCTGGGATTAATTACGGAGATATTTTATCTGGGATAAAATATCAATAAAAGAGAGAACGATTAATTTGGAATTAATCGATTAAATAATATATTCGATATATTATACGAAATTGGATTTCGACGCGAAATTAAAATTAGATTTTAATTAGGGCGAACGAGTTAATTTAGAATTAATTCGTTAGCGACGTGAATAGTGATTTCGCTAGGCATAATCATTTAATTACGTCGCAACGAAAAATTCGTTAATTTAGAATTAGCGAACTCGAGCCCGAGAGTGATTACGAGCACATTCACATTTCGAATTCGAGTGCGGCACGCAAGTCAAATCAAGCGTCAATTCGCTAGTCGCATCAAACGTCAAATCATTAGTCACTTTGAGTGATGTGACAACTTGTCACTTGATTGATGGATTGATGGTGGTAGTTGGCAAGCATTTATTGGCTTGACTTTTGTATTTGGTAAATCAATTTATTTGATTTTTTGAAAATTGAAAATGGTGTATTAGATACACAAAATGAATTACCAAAAACACTTCCATCTCTCTCTTTTTTTCTTTAATGGTTTGGAGCATATTTTTCCCTCTCTCTCTCACGATCTTGGACTCTGATTTTACTCCTCTTGTTTGTGTTCCTGCCGAGAATCAAGAGAAGAATAAGTGGTGTTTTGTGGCAAAAACATCAAGAGCTAGCACTTAAATGAGTACATACAAAAGTGATAGGGAACTCACTTCATGAGCTTGGAATCATCATCAACCAAAGCTTGGAGCTTGGAGCAACCATGGAGATCACCAAAGCCGAAAATGGAAGCTGAAGAAACTTCCCACTGCCGAGCTTGGAGAGGCAGAAAAACAATTCTTTGTTGTCTCCCTCATCTCTCAACCGATCGATGTGAGTATTCCGCAACTCCCTCGTTATATTCACATGTGTTTTATGCTTATTATTCGATCCTCGGGACCGTAGAACTCCAACAATGGTATCAGAGCGTTGTTAAAAGTATGAAACCGATTTAGGGCTTAAAATTGGGTAAATTTATTTTGAGCATGATTTAATTAAATTGGATGATTGAGTATGCTTAAATCATTCTGAATTGAAGATTGATTTGATCAATTTCAAGAAATTGTGTTTGGAACATTTTTCCCCAAAATGGAAGGGTTGGCCGAATCCTACATGAACCCTAAATGTCTTGGATTTTTGATTTTAATCATTGGATGAGTTGGAATCATGTTGGGTATGTTGATTTAATGTCGATTGGGATTTAATTGGATTGAAACCGAATCAGACACAAATTACCCAAAATGCAGAGAGCTTAAAGCATGTATATGGGTTTGATTTTTTGTTAAAATGTGTTGGACATGTTTTAATGTTGAAAAGCATGATTAATTGTACAAATTTGTGTTTTGGAAATATTGATTTGGGTAATTAATTGTGTAATACACTTTGGTTAATTTAATTGGGAATTTGGAATTTTTGGAATTAAATTATTGGGCTTAAATTGGATTTGGGCTTGTAAAGTTGTAAATAGGCTTATTGGGCTTGGTTGTACCAAGTTAGGTTTAGGCTAAATTGGTTTGATCCAATTGGGCCCAAAACCGCTTCCATAAAGCCCAAATGCGACTAATGGACCTTAATTAATTTCATTGGGCCTAATGGCCTAAATTGATTTCTAGGCTTATGGGGTTAATCCTTGATTGGGCTTTGGTTATTGGGTTTGACCCAAGTTGACCAAGCCCAGCGACTTAAGAAATTAATTAAAATCCCATTGGACTTTAAATAAATTAACGTTGGACGTTAATCGGGCTTTGAGACTCGTAACGATTAAATTTGGAATTTAAGTCGTAAAGGTTCGTTAATAAAGTGTAATATTTAATTTGGAATTAAATAGTGAATTAGTATTAAATACAAATTGAATTGGATTTAATTTTGTAGTTTAATTTAATTCGGGAATTTGTACTTTGAGTACTTATTCGCAAAAACGAGTTTGACTCGCGCAAAATCAAATCGTTGTTTGAACATTGGATGGTCATTAATTATCAGATTAATTAATTTGATTAGATTGATTGATAACATGCTTGTTGAATACATGGTTGCGATGCATGAATGATGTATATCAGA
Organism: Zanthoxylum bungeanum; assembly: GCA_019454045.1. Classification (NCBI taxonomy): domain Eukaryota; kingdom Viridiplantae; phylum Streptophyta; class Magnoliopsida; order Sapindales; family Rutaceae; genus Zanthoxylum; species Zanthoxylum bungeanum. The sequence goes on from SKCR01046648.1 coordinate 18,560, forward strand.
TGGATATTAGATGGGTGAGGCAATTTTAGAATTTGTTGTAATAAATTTGGAATTTATTAATTGGACCTGCGTGTCCAGCCTTATTACCTCCTTATTCTTTGTATTCTCTTCTCACCTATTCCCCTCAATGTAAATGAGGTTTCTTTAGAAGTGTAGTGTAACGGGTAGAAGTAAATACTTGTGCTAGCGGGAGAGAAGAAAGAGAGAGATTTGATCTAGGATCAATGTGTAAGGTATCCATCCGCATATCATTATTATATTTATTTACGCGCTTTATTATGTATTTAGAATGCATGTTTAAGGGTGTATGATGATGAGACCTTAACAAAGATAATAAATTGGTTTCCAATTTGCACGCGAAAAACCCTCACAAAATATTAAGCGTTTTTCCTTCCATTGAGTGATTCTTACTCAAGATCTAAGACTGGCATTGGTTTGTTGGCCAAAGTCAAGGCCTTTGTCCGTCGAGGATGTGTTTGAATCACGAGAGCTTTATTCCATATCGATGTCTTGTCCAAGTTGTGGTTTGTTGGCCAAAGTCAAGACCACTTCTTGTCCATCGACATTGATTACGAAGCTTTCCATGGTCAATGGGTCACGCTTGACTGAAATCACTAAGTTTGTTGTGCCAAAGCCAAGGCTCAGTTGATTCAGAGGAAAAAGGTTAGGCAATATATTGGATATATTGGAATATATATTGTATATATGTTTCGGACTTGGATGTCCCCCCACTGGATCTAGGAATTGGATTGGATCCAATTGATCTTAGAGATCTACCTAGTTAATTATCATACAATTTGTTGGCCAAAGTCAAGATTGTGTGATATTTAACGGGATCCTAGCCCGCTAGGAAACACGGTTTCCCGAGTACTCGACAGAGGGTTAGAGGCTCGCCGAAAAATAGTGGGAGGCAAGAATTGAATTTGCAATATTCGTTTAATTACTTGCCATACGCGCTCAAAACAAATATCATTCGTCAAATAAATGAAATGTTAGTTGGACTAATATTTAAACATTGTTTTATATAACAGTTGGACTGTATTCAAACAAATTAAATTATAGTTGATTAAATAGTTAGACTATTGTAATCATTATAATAAATAGTGCCGAAATCGTTGATTAAATAGTTGGACTATTAGAATCAAGATAAAATTGAAAGATTAGCATTTAAAACATAATCCTAGGGAAAATGTATTTAAATGGTTTAATTTTCAAATTGGGAATAAAATTTCAGGATGGTCCTGGAAAATAATAAGTTACTTTATTTGATAAAATAACATATTAGGCCTAAGCCCGGAATTAAGCAAATAGTAGAGCATAATCTTTGGAGGATTAATGTGATGATAACTTTAATGCTTAATCCATTAAGCTTGTCGCAGTAAACTCCTTAATTTGTTAATTAGAACTAAGGATTAATCCTTAAAGTATGATAATGAAATTGAAGGATCTTCATAGATCTATCGTTAGATCTTACAAGTACAAATTGCAATAATTAAACTCTTGGAGAATTAATGGCTATTCTCAAGGAGACAAAGTCAAAGTTTACAATAAGGCAAGTAGCGCAAGGCGCACCTTACTTCGATATTCTAGAAAGCCAAGGCTAGGCCAAAGGCTTATGGAGTGTGGAAAAGAGCAAAGGCAAAATCATTATAATCTTCTGGGAAGATAAAGGACATATCCCAAAATGTCTACATAAATTGTGGCAAACGGGATCGCGGAAGCGTGATTGCTGTTTGGACAAAGCAGACATGAAGGAATTGAAGACGGTGCAAGGCTCCGACTTCAAATATGTTTGTCATATTATGTTCACTACTAGTATTAAAATTAGATTTTAGATACTTAGTGTGGTACATAAATATATACTGATGTTCAGAATCTGCTATGAGCAGGACACTGACTTCAGATTGAAATTAATCTGCGAATTGAAAACGGGATGAAAGTCGCTGTTTTAACCGTAGACACCTAAATTTAGGAACTACCATTCGGGTGTGTACTTAAATTAGGAAACTGTTATAATATAACTAGTTTGACTAGAAACATTATCTCTATATCAGTATTTATCCGTTACGGATATACCTTTATATTTTAGAACACTAAAATGTTTCATTATATAAAGATGATATTGAGATAAACACATTAGATGTGAATAACAGAATTTATATTTTGAATATAAATAAAATCTCAAACATAATATATGACAAACAAATAGCTCAATCTGATTTGATCAGAAGAAACATATTGTGGCATTGTTGTCTGGGACACAATTAAATAAGACTCGTATATCCACACTTTCGAAGAGTGGATACTAGGACAAATTTGATCCCATTCAAATAAAGTTTACGAATCTAGTTTATTAGGCAAAATGCCTAAAACACATTTACTTGGTAAAAGTGTAAATGCCACCCATCTGTTAGCCCTAGTTCATAGTGAAACAAGTGGGCCCATGTCTAGCTAGGCTAGATGTGGATATGAATATTTCGTGACCTTTACGGATATGGCATCTCGTTATGGTTATGTGTTTCTTTTGAAACACAAATCGGAAACTTTTATAGTTTCAACACGAAGTAGACAAATAGATCGGCTAAAGTATTAAATCATCACAGTTAGACCATGATGAAAATACTTAAGCAATAAGTTTCTCATATACTTGAAAGAGTATAGTATTCTTTCAATGAGGACTCCTCCCGGAACACGTCATCCTGACGGTGTGTCCGAACGGAGAAACCGAGTTTTATTGGACATGATAAGGTTAATCATGAGTCGCTCTGAGCTACCATTTACTTCAACGGATACACATAAACAGTGCAAAACTTATTTTGAATAAGGTTCCATAAAATCTGTTTGACAGATATCATATTAGATATGAACAGGAATGAAACCGGGTTTCTCATTCCTGAAAATTTGGGATGCCAGGCAAATGTTTGGATGATACCAAACTAAAACCCAAATCGGATAAGTGCCAATTTTTGGTTATCCTAGGGATACCAAAGTATAGTACTTATACAACTCACTAGAGAATAATGTAATTGTTGCTCGCCATGCGGTTTTCCTAAGAGGAATACCTATATGCAGTGGTAAGTGGGAGGAAAGTAAAACTCGATGAAAATCAGAGTAATACTATTCAAGGCACCGATTCCTAATGGAACACAAATAGTTCATCTAGGATGAAACTATACCAGTAATCTTCGAATACACAAGAACCACGTATGTCGGAGAGAGTCAGAAAACAACCTGGGGTATGAGTTTCATATATCACCTCATAAAGATGTCAATCTTTTGAGGAATACCAACTGACTACCTATGAGGAAGTGATACAAGGTTCAAAATCCCTATTATGGCAAAATGCCATGATGTCCGAAATGGATTCCATGTATATCAACCAAGTTTGGATACTAGTTGATGTACCGCAAGGCATTGTGCCTATTGGTACTATATAAGTCTTCAAGGAAGACATACATGGAAGGCAACATACCAACGTACTAAGCTAGGCTTGTAGCGAAAAGGTATCGTTATCAACTTTGTTTAGATTACGACGAAACCTTTTACATGTTGCCTCGGTAAATCCATTTGGATAATGCTTGCTAATGCTGCATGTTTCATTTATGAAATATGTCAGCTTAACGGGAAAATCGTTTTCCTGAAAAGGAAACCTTTTGGAGGATGTTTACAACATCCTGACGGTTTTTTCGTACCAAAACTAGCAAACAAGGTTTGCAGGTTATTCGATCCATGAATGGATTGAAGCAAACATTGGGTTCTTAGAATTATCGTTTTGATGTAATCATAATAGCATATGATTTAATTCAAAACGAAATAATTCTTGTGTATATAAGAGGGTTAGTGAGAGCGCACTGACAGTAAATGTCTTATAATAATGATAATATGTCATTTCTTGGAAATGATATTCCCATAATACAATCGGTGAAAGCTTGACTTTCATGATAATTCTCCGTAGAATTCTTGAGAGAAACAACCTTTATTCTAGGAATAAAGATCTACTGGGTTAGATTTAAAAGTTGTTAATACTCTCTGAGAACTCGTATATTGAAAAATGTACGTGACCTGGTGTCTCATACGCTTTGAGCATATGGAGTCACAATCAGGCCAATCCTAGTGATGGTCACTGGATTGATATTAAGAACATACATTAGTATCTTAGAGAACTAAGGATGCTGTCTTAATCTATGGACAAGAAGAAACTTGAAGTGACTGGGATCACTACTGCAGTTTCCTAACCGATAAAGACGACTATAAGTCGCAACAACGGTACAATAAAGTTTGAATAACGGAACAGTGAGCTGGAAATCTTCCAAGCAAGAAACTGTTACCGAATAAAAACACAAATGCGGGTTATTGCTGCAGCTGAGGCAGCAATAGAAGCCTTCTGGGTCGATACAAATCTAATTAGATTAGATAAGTTCTGTTAGCAGCTGAGCTAGGCTACAGCACATGCTAAAGAATTAATGGTCTCATCAACGATCCAGATATATACTTTGATATTCATCTGATTCGTTCGGATCATACATCGTGGCGATATGATGATCGTATAAATCGCATCAGACGATAATCATGCAAATCCGCTGACGAAAGTCTTTTCTCAGTAATTTGAGCCAACCGTACAAAGTTCGGGTGTCAGACACTCGAGTGACTAGCTATAGGCCTAGTGGGAGATTGTTTGACAATTATGACCCATAGCGTCACTATTTGTACAGATCATGGTGTTGTTGTACAAATTAACTATGTGACAAAGGAGATTGCTCTCTTATCATTTGTGATTAGATCACCAAGATGTATAAATGATAGGAGGTCCTTATGATTTGTTCCTGGATTGAGAATGATATGAGACAGTATCAGTCCACGAAGGATAAATCATTAAATATCCCTAGTCAGAGTATTATCGAGATTGGACATCGATAATGCGTAAAAGACTAGTACTACACTTGTGCGCGTTGTGAGGGCATAACGGCATAGTTCTCATATATTTGGGTATAGGATACTCATGCAAGTGTAATAGGAGGTTGTGTTTTACCGATGGTACGGGAAACAGCTTCGCTCTGGATAGACCCCCTCGAAATTCCATTGGTAGTATGACTATGTGTCTATGGAAGTCCGAATCAGGGTAGGTGTATTTGGTCTTAACCTGAGACTTGCACCGCTAATACTTGCGACAATCAATATACTTTGGTTTTGGTCGTCCAGGGCTTTAACCGGTTCTGTGTACGCCTCTGCTGGGTATATTGAGAATCGTAGTGTGTTGGGTGTGATGTCAAGACAGAAGTATCACTCCAGTCATATGGAGATGATGATCGCGCAGGGATACATAACTGGTTCTCTAAAGGGTGCAACCATCGGGATAATATGATTTGGTCATGATTATCCTATAATAAAGAGACTAGTTGCTCGTAATCCGATATATGCTTCGGGGCAGACACTGTACCAGCCCCAGGCCTTGCATGTGATCATCCGATACTGGATCGAAATACGCAATACTACGTATACTACGCCTGATATAGATCGCTTATTCCTGTAAGCATGTTTCTGGAGACTTGGGTAGGCATGACGCTTTAGTAGAAGCCAACCTTGTCTTGTAAATCGGTACAAAAGTAGTACTAGGTACTTACGTGTTCGGATAGTCCGACGACCGAATTTACTGCCAACATATCCGGGGATCTCATGGGTCGCTTCCCGAAGATTCACCGATGACGTATTACTCGCACTTTATTAATCTGGGATTAATTAGATGAGAGAGAAAATTAATTGGGATTAATTACGGAGATATTTTATCTGGGATAAAATATCAATAAAAGAGAGAACGATTAATTTGGAATTAATCGATTAAATATATATTCGATATATTATACGAAATTGGATTTCGACGCGGAATTAAAATTAGATTTTAATTAGGGCGAACGAGTAAATTTAGAATTAATTTGTTAGCGACGTGAATAGTGATTTCGCTAGGCATAATCATTTAATTACGTCGCAACGGAAAATTCGTTAATTTGGAATTAGCGAACCCGAGCCCGAGAGTGATTGCGAGCGCATTCGCATTTCGAATTCGAGTGCGGCACGCAAGTCAAATCAAGCGTCAAATCACTAGTCGCATCAAACGTCAAATCATTAGTCACTTTGAGTGATGTGACAACTTGTCACTTGATTGATGGATTGATGGTGGTAGTTGGCAAGCATTTATTGGCTTGACTTTTGTATTTGGTAAATCAATTTATTTGATTTTTTGAAAATTGAAAATGGTGTATTAGATACACAAAATGAATTACCAAAAACACTTCCATCTCTCTCTCTTTTCTTTCACGGTTTGGAGCCTATTTTTCCCTCTCTCTCTCACGGTCTTGGACCTGATTTTTCTCCTCTGGTTTTGCTTCACTGCCGAGAATCAAGAGAAGAATAAGTGGTGTTTTTGTGGCAAAAACATCAAGAACTAGCACTTAAATGAGTACATACAAAGGTGATAGGGAACTCACTTCATGAGCTTGGAATCACCATCAACCAAAGCTTGGAGCTTGGAGAAACCATGGAGATCACCAAAGCCGAAAATGGAAGCTGAAGAAACTGCCCACTGCCGAGCTTGGAGGAGGCAGAAAAAGAATTTTTTGTTGTCTCTCGCATCTCTCAACCGATCGATGTGAGTATTCCGCAACTCCTTCGTTGTATTCGCACATGTGTTTTATGCTTATTATTCGATCCTCGGGACCGTAGAACTCCAACAATAGTACAATTAATCAATTAATCTAATATTTCCAAAATACTAATTAATTCGATTAATCATACTTAACTTTTTAATTTATGTCCAACACAAATTAAAACAAAATCAATCTAAATAACATGATTTATTCACGGCAATTGGCAACCAAAGTATATTGATTGTCGCAAGTATTAGCGATGCAAGTCTCAGGTTAAGACCAAATACACCTACCCGGATTCGGATTTCCATAGACACATAGTCATACTACCAATGGAATTCCGAGGGGTCTATCCAGAGCGAAGTTGTTTCTCTACCATCGGTAAACACAACCTCATATTACACTTTCATAAGTATCCAATACTTAAATATATGAGAACTATGCTGTTATGCTCCCACAACTCGCACAAGTGCAATACTAGTTTATTCTGCATTATCGATGTCCAGTCTCGATAATACTACGACTAGGGATATTTAATGATTAAACCTCCGTGGATTGATACTGTCTCATATCATCTCAATCCGGAACTAATCATATGGACTTTTATCATTTATATATCTTGGTAATCCAATTACAAATTATAAAAGAGCAATTTCCTTTGTCACATAGTTAATTTGTACAACTACACCATGTTCTGTACAAATAGTGATTCTATAGGTCATAATTGTCCAACTTTTCTGGCTCATGCTGCTTGTCTATGTCTCTTGAACTCATCGATTTGTCTGTCTAGCTATCTCGTAATTCACTTAACATGTCAACTACTCTTCTTTACCAGTTCTTCTTTTTTTCTTTACTGGGCGCTAAGTAGAAGGATGAGTACATACACTCTCTAAGGATCTGCAGATGCGCATTTCTGCCTTTCACTTAGGCTCTACAATGATCTGGTTAGATGTTTGAGCATTTTCTAGAATTGAGGTTTCTGGAATGGAGGGTCGTCATTGGTTTTGCGGAGACCTAGTCAACTAATCCATGTCTCAAGTCCCTTATTCACTATCGATTGCTCTGGGGTCTTCACTCATCTTGCTGTCTCCAAACTTCATTTCTTATGTCACTATACGTACTGAATCCTCTTGACACTCTTATTTCCTTCTTATTGTCTCCATATCCTGTCCCTCGGCTCTACACCATGCTACTGGGGTTAATGCTGGTTCACTCTTCTAACCGCTTCCTAGATCTTTATTCTATGTTCTTGCTGTAAGTTTCAGCTATATCACTCTATTCTATGATCCATACTGCTACTTTTATCACTTCTCAATTTCTCCAACCTCACGGGTCTATTCTTGTATATTCCCACAGATTTCTTCTGACTTTGGGCTGATATGTAGTTTCTACTAAGTTTGATCTATTCCTGTGGACTTTTACTAGTGCTGCGAACCTTATGCTTACTTGTCTTGTTCTCTGGGCTACACTGGATTATATTCCTAATAACCTCGAAACTTCCTTAATATTTTTTTGGGTGATCTACCTTCCAAGATCCTACGTGAACTCTCGTCAGATTTCTTATAGTCACATATGCCTATGCTGGTATGGACTAGGGTAAACATCTTATGTCTCGAAGGGCTTCAGTATCCTTGTTCTGGTGCTCCGCGTCCTGGTATGGTCTATTCCCCATGTAAGGTAGGTATGAGGTAGGCTCTATCAAGGCAACTTCCTTATCTGGTGCCACTGGAGGGTTCAAAGACTAGATAGTTTGAGGTATTGGCTTGATCAGTTTGCTGGGGTAAGGTAACTAACCGTTTCTATTTATTGCTTGGGGATCTGGGTCGGGGTTTGGGTATCTGGAGTTCTCTAAATCCTTTTTGGTATCTAGGTCCATTGGGGCCCTCAAGACTAATCTGGGTTTCTTACTTCTGTTATCTCTCTGGCTATTCTTCGTTACTCGGGTGACTCGCTATTTATTCAAAGTACTCGAAGACTATTTGATCCGTCCAAAAGATTTCCTAAGTAGGGAATAGATCTTACATCCACCAGACAACTCTAAAACTTACTGGGATTTTCTGTATTCTCTTGGCTACTATAGGTTCCTATACTTTATTTTTTGATCTGATCTCTTATCTCTATCTTTTCTTACTTCTGACCACCTAATCATCCTTACAATTTCCTTACTTCTCTTCTTAGCTTTCTCTGGGGTCTTCACTCATTTAATCACATTCCATTATTCTTAAATTAAACTTTAAACTTTTCCAACTCAAACACTTACTCCATAACTTATTTCTTTACTAATTAACCACTAATATGCAACACATAACATCATCATAGATCAATTTCACACATTATATTCAAATTTAATCTTCTAATCTCATATTCCCTACTTATCTCAAGACTTAAGGTTTCTTATAAAATTGGGGTATCACACAACAATCAATCCCCAAGCTTATATCATCATCAATTGGAACCTCAAACATGTTATTATCATCATCATATCATTCATACTACTAAAATCAAAAACTCAAGATTTGGGTCAACATATGCTTACCTTAATCTACTTGATTTCTTCATATTTCTCAATCTTCTATTGTTGTTTATCTTCTTCCTTGCTATTATCTTCTCCATTTCTCTCTATTTCTTCTTCTTCTTTTCTCTTTCTTTATTCTTCTTCTTTCTTCTCACGACACTCTTCTTCTTTCTCTCGATTCTTCCTCTTTTCTTTTTCTATTTTTGGGTTTCATGAATAGTCTACTATTTAAAGAATAAGGGGGCTAATTTTTGGAATAATTTGGGTGCTTTAGATTAAGCCGCCTCATCATTTTAGACCAATCACGAAGTCACTGTAGCAGCTAACAGAGTTTTCGATTTAATATTTGTTTATGGTCCCAAATTAGGAAACTGTTCAACGCGGAAGTTGTAGATCTCGAATTTAGCTTTCCGGTGGTATAAAATTCATAAAAATCGAAATTCGTATGAAAAAGTTAAGCCCCAAATACCACGGGCTTTCGGAGGGAAATATTGTACAGTCTCATCCCGGGACTTTGAGGGATTTACCGATTGTCCCGAAAGTCATACCATGCGTATATTTGAGTCTTAACATAATTTATTTTATGTGCCTTCGTCCCGTACGTAACATTACCACTGTATGCAGTAGTAAAAACTACCGGTTGTTACAGATTGATTATGATACAGTTGCAAAAGCGTCACAACTGACATTGAGCAGTATCATAACAGTATCATTTTTTAACTGTTCATGCTCAAGGTTTACAATTACTTGGTCAGTAAGTAAACCCGCTGAGACCGGTACATGTCGTATATTGGAATGTTGGATTATAATGGTTTCTCAATGAACCATGAGTCTCGGGAGACTCATATAGACACGTAGGTGTTTATATCGGATAAACACTGAACGACTCACTAAAGATTTTTAATAGATGGTACACCAACGTCAATAAGAATCTTCTCAGGTTGAGTGAGCATAATGATCCTTCAACTTGAGATACCACTGTAGATATATGACGTATCCTTCATACTTTGATGGCAGTCATGTCACCAATATATTTGGATCAGACCTCCGCTTGTTCGTTGAGTATGGATCGATCCTCAGGATTGTTGGGGTTGGTGCTCAGAGCGCCAATCCACATCGTATTTATGTCCGATTCATGAATATGATCAATTTATTTTTCCATAATATTACTTATTTATGGTTGAACCTCTTATTTTTATATACGTATTCGATCTGATTACGATCTGATTACGATTAGATTGAAACTAAATGTGGTTTACTGATATGTATATATTAGACAAAGGCCCGATAATATATAATGCAGTACATAGTTACAAAAATAGTTTGTAATTGACATTGGGAAGTGTTACTGCTAAATGTATATTATCAAATATAGTTCCTGGTCAAGATTTACTAACACGGGTCGGTTAGTTAAATCCGTTGAGACCAGTACATGTCGTATATCGGGACTTGGTCCGATGGTTTATCCCAATGAACCATGAGTCTGGGGAGACTCGTATAGAAGTGTAGGTGTTTATAGTGGATAAACATTGAACAACTCACCGAAAATTCTTAATGGATGGTACACCAACGTCAATAAGAATCTTCTCGGGTTGAGTAGCATAATGGTCCTTCGACTTGAGATACCACTGTGGATGTATGAGATATCCTCCGCACTTAGATGACAGCCACGTTACCGATCTATTTAGATTAGACCTCCGCCTGTTCGTTGGGTATGGACCAATCCTCAGGATATCATGTGTGTATCAAGATATGATCCGTCATTTCAGTGTACAGAGCATAGGTAGTCCATATATGATTAGCAGTCTGTTAAATCTGTGGCCACAATATAATTCGGAAGTAAGTTCCGAATGTTATTTAGAGATTCTAATAGATACGTCGATGGGATAATACCTATAGAGATTTGACGTTTACATCTATATCTTTGGGATTATCTGGATACCTGTGACGGAGGGATTATACGTATGCAATGACCTCGACCTGTATGATTCAGCTAGTTTATCCGTGGTCGTCATAATTTTCGGGTGGGTAAATTATGGACAAGAAATTGGATTTTGTGACGGATATACCTGAATCTAGAGAGTCTCACTAATGAAATATACACGTAGAGCACTAGGGCAACATTTATAAATAATACAGATTATTTATAAGTCGTTTAAAGGTTAAACGAAAAATAGATGCGATGAGACCTAATAGTCATTTCCTAATTTTTGTGTATTTGTATTTAATGTTAGATTTTATCAAATACACATTAATTAATTGTCAAATTGAGATATTTGACTAATATCATAAATATATATGTATTTTATATTTAATATAAATATAATACATATATTTAATATATTTATATTTAAATAATTATTTAATTGTTAAATTATTAAATAATTAAATTAATTAAAAATATAAATATCTAAGGTTATGATATTTTATTTAATGGGTTGAGTTGCTTTTTTTGACTTGTTAAAAGGTTATTAAAGTTGTAATGATTCAAGAAAACAAGTTGACAAAGCTTTAATGAAACAAATAAAAATATCATGATATTTTCCCTTATGCCTAGTTTTGGCCAAGGCCAAATATGAGGGGTATATATTGTTTGTTTCATTTTTAGGGTTTCATAAGTTTCAAACACACAAAAATAACACAAAAGAGTTGAGAGCAAGCTTGAAGGACAAAAGGAAAAAGTTTTGGAAAAACTTATTTTTGTAAGTATTTTCTTTAAGTCTTCAATATGGAAATTATTTCTAACATGCTTAGCATCATTTTGTGTTGCTTGGATGTTCTCTCTTTTCTTATGGTTTGTGTTTATTTGTTTGAGAACTTGGATGAAAGATTCATGTATGTAAGTAGCCTTGAAATGGTTTCAAAGGCTTACTTTTGATTCTTTGAAAATCAAAGTTGCCATTCTAGAGTTAGTAAGCCACTCCTTGGTGACCTATAATTGTTCTAGAGTTATTTCAAAGTTGTGAGGCTTGTTTGGTGAAGTATTGAATGGATTAAAGTGTTGGATTTTAAAGATTTGGTAAAATTACTCAATTTGATGAAATTGAAAAATTAGGGTTTATAACCCTCTCCAAATTTGGTGCTTTTCATATATGTGATGTATTATGGTATGACTATGATGCATGTAAATTTTTGGGTTGATTGGATTTGATCTTGGCATGTTTTGAACAAAAGGGACCAAAATACAATTACTTGAAAATTTGGGGTGCTCCCGGCAATTACTCAAAAATTGGGGATTTGTGTGAAATCTGATTTTGATGCATTAGATGTGTTGAAAAATATTTTAGAAATGATTTAGAGTCATCCAAAATTATATTTGATAATTTTTGGGCTAAAATAATCAATTTACAAAGTTTTGGGGCAATTCGGTAATTACCAAGAAATTTGATCTCTTGTGTAATTTTTCAGAATTTGATTATTGGATAATTAAATAAATAAGTTTATTTAATTGATCCGAGAAAAATTTTGAAATCGGAAAATTTTGATTTTCCACTATTCCGCTGCGTTACCGATATTCCCCCATAAAACCCCAACAAGGATATCATGTGCGTATCAAGATAAGATCCGCCAGTTCTGTGTATAGAGCATAGGTATCCATTACGGAATTAGCAATTTGTTAAATCCATGGGCCCGTGGTACATTGTAGAAATCAGTTCTAAGTGTTATTTTAAGAGATTGCTAACAGAATCGTCGACGAGATTATATCTATAGAGATTTGACGTTTATATCTATATCTCTGGGATAATCTGGATACCTGTGACAGAAGGATTATACGTATGCAGTGACCTCGACCTGTATGGTTCAGAGATTTTATCCGTGCTCGTCATAATTTACGGGTGGGTAGATTATGGACACGAAATTGGATTTCGTGACGGATATGCCTGAACCTAGAGAGTCTCACTAATGAAATATACTCGTAGAGCATTAGTGCAACATTTATAAGTAATATCGGATTATTTATAAGTCGTTTAACGGTTAAACGATAATACATGTGTTTGAGATCTTTCGACCATTTTTTAAATGTTGGATTGTGATATTTGACATTTATTATTATATATGTATTTTGATTATTTAATGTAAATATAATAAATATATTTGAGATATTTGTATTTAATTATTTGATTATTCAAATGTTGAATAATTAAATTAATTAAATAATTAATATCTTGTTTACTTTAATAAAGTAAGTTAAATGACACTTTTTAATTAAGATTTCCAGAGCATCAGAGAGATACATATTATCTTAGCCTCATTATGTTGAGAAAATACTTGAGAAATATAACAAATGAGCTCTAAACGTGGCTAGAACTCATGTGGACCTAACTCTTCAGTTATCAAAGAATACTGGTTCGAGCGTATTGCAATTAGAGTATTCGAGAATCATTGGAAGTCTGAAGTATCTCACAAATTATACCCGTCAAGATATCGCTCAAGCTATAAACAAGCTTAGTAGATATACGAGTAATCCAGGACACAACCACTGGAAAGTCATAGTAAGAGTTTTGAGGTATTTGAGAGAAACTTCGAAATATGATTTGCATTATACGAGATATCCTGCTGTTCTAAAGGGATATAACTATGCTAACTGGATATCTGATATAATGGATTCCAAATCCACGAGTGGATTTATTTTCACACTTGGTGGTGTAGCCGTATCATGAAAATCCTCGAGGAAAACACGTATTGCCCGGTCTACTAAGGAATATGAGTTCAGAGCATTAGACAAAACAGCGGAAGAAGCAGAATGACTTCGAAATTTCTTAGAGGATATTCCAAATTGGCCAAAACCAGTGCCCGCTATAAGCATACATTGTGATAGTCAATCGGCTATTGTGAGAGCCCAAAAAATAATGTACAATGGTAAGTCTCGACACATACGTCGAATACACAATACCATAAGGCAACTGCTCTCAAGCGACATAATTTGAATAGATTATGTTAAGTAAAAAGAAAACCTAGTGGATCTTAAGGTTTACCAAGAGAGCAAGTTGAGAAGTTATCGAGGGGAATGAGCTTGAAGCCTATAAATTAAGAATTGTCACTGTGGAAACCCAACCTAGCTGATTGGAGATCCCAAGATTTAGGTTCAAAAGGGACAATTGAAACTTTGTGAAATTCAAAACAAACACTGTAGAGTTCTATACTCTTTCTCATTCCTATAATGACGCAAAATGTTGTCTGTCAAGGTTAGGATAAGCTACGACTTTTAATGATCACTATATTAAGAGAAAAGTTCTAATAGGGGTAAAGATATATTACTTTTCATAGTAGATCATCTATTTCAAGTAAGAAGTGAGGCCGTTTCCATGAGAATTTTTAAGGCTGGATTCCCTAAAGTACTTGATGATGCCAGGACCGATGTTCATGGCCGAATTGAACACAACCGTAGAACATGAAATGATCGAAGTTAATCTGTATGTTGGCTATTGTCTTAGTTTACACTAACGGCAGAACAGTTCAAGACTATGAGTCATTGGTTTGCTAAATAAATCCGATTTTTATTCACTTGGAAATGTTCAAGGCGAAAATTACCTATTCTGATTCAATTTTATTTAAATGAAACTCTCTTAAATGTCTGCATTGATATTTAGAAAATTATGGGGGATTGTAGGAAATTTTTTCTAAATAAGGTGTGTGTGTGTATATGTGTGTGGTGATATATATATATATATATATAATCCTTAAGTGAAAATGTTAAACCTTTTTAAAGGAAATGACATGTTCTTCAATGGGAAAGAACATAACCCTTAGGTCGAAAGGATCTCATTGAGGGTTATAACCCTTAAAGATTATCTACATTGATAAAATGATACATTTTCAAAGGTAACCTTCCATGTTTATAAAAAGGAGTGTTTGTGTTCATTTTTTAATCATTCAAAAACATTCATTTCAAAGAGTCTGAAGTATAGAGAGAGTTTTCACCATTTTAAAGTTCAAGTTTTTAGAGAAATGAGTGTCATTTTAACAAGAAGCAATCAAGTTATCCTGTGAGAATGTTAACCACTAGCAATTCGTAGAGTATCGAAGCAGAGCTAATAAGTTCTTAAGGACAGAGACAACTCGACTTGGTTCTCGTTCATCATCTCCTACACAAACTTTAAGGGTTTTCTAAGTCTCAATGTTTATGTTTTATTGAATGTATCACATTAAAATTTGATAGAAAATTGCATATTAAATTTGATTAATAACACATTATAGACAACAGTTGCGATCGAAAGATGAGATTCGCGAGGTCACCCATTTAGATATGATGTGCAACCATGGACTTGGGTTGCGAAGTGTGGTATAATATTAAATCCATCGGTTCAAACTAAATAATTAGGTTAACCGATTTTTAATTATTGTATTTTTGTTCTTAATCATTTAAATCGTCGTTCAAGTTTTGTTTTTCAAAGGATATCCCGATAACAAGCATCTATAAAATTTAATTCTCTCATACCAAATTTCAAAAGAGACCATATAAATATTTTATTTTTCACATGTTAGATTGCTTTGTTACATTGCAAAAATATTTAGGCCAAATATTTCGTCGGCCTGTCGAGGAAGTGTATGAAAATATGACTCTAAATTAGGTCAAAATTATTAATTATTAATAATATCTAAAAACAAATATTAGGGATCCTAAAATTTTCCCTCAATTAAAAAGATTTGGAGATTGGGTTCTTAAAATTTTCTCACTTGAAAAGGCTTGGAGATTCTATTTTTTTTTTTTTTTCACTTTCTTTCTCTAATAACGAAGGTGGGTTAAATATACGGGAATTGATGGGTTTGCTATTCTTTTTTCCTTTTTAAACAATAGAAATATAATAATGGAAAAATAATTAAATTGAGGTCCTAAAATTCTACCAAAAATTGGAGGCGTTAAATGGTAGCATATGTTGACTATCCTTCAAATTCGACCCTAATAGCTGAGAGGTGGCTTTGAGACCGTCAACACAAATGGTTTGATTAGGGTCCCAAAATTAAGGCTCCAAATCTAAAAAAATTTCAATAAATATAATTTATATATATTTTTTATTTATTTATTGTAGAGGCTTTATTTGTAAGAACTTGTATATGTTCCTCAAAATATATGAGACCATAATATAGTATAATGTAAGTAGGGGTGTGCAAAATATCCGCTTAACCCGCCGACCCGTCCAATCCGCAACCGACCCGCCCGCCATGTGCGGGTCATTAAGTTAGGTGGTTTGGGTTGGGTGGGTTAGATCCCCAAAATTACGGATTGGATTGGGTTACGGATTGAAAAATTGACAACCCGCTATAACCCGACCCGCCCGCTTAATTAGTATTTTTACATACATAAAAAAAAAATATTAGTTGACTTTGGGTATGTTAAGACTTAAGACTTTGAGTTCGTTGATTTAATTCTACTATTTTTTAATTTCCTAAGTTGTAAGGCAAATCATACTTTTGCTAGAGATGATATATCTCTTTTTCATTGACTCTATGTTTGTGTTGGAATTGAGATTATCCAATGAAATATACCTTTAGTTTTTTTGTGTGCATTAGTTATATTTTGAGATTATCAATAACAAATTGTAGTTTGTGATAATTTTTTTAAAAAAATTGTTAATGCCAACCCGCCTAATCCGCTGAGTTGAAACCGCCAAAATTTATAACCAATCCGCCAGATTTAGACTTTGGTGGGTTGGTGGCGGATTGAAATTTTCCCAACCCGCTAGTGGCAGATTGGATAGAAATATTGGTCTTTACCCGCCCAATCCAACCCGCGCACACCCCTAAATGTAAGTACGTATGTCAAACCCATCGACAATAGTTAATCATTTTTTTTTTCAAATCAAATCTATAATTTAACTACAAATGCAAGTTTGATTAAACAAGTAAAATTGAATGGTGAATGAAAATTGAAAATTAAACAAAGAAGTGTAAAGAAAATAAAGCAATCATAATGTTGAAACTAATGAGTATGAAATACTAGGACTTAATATTTCACCATAGCAATTCTATCTCAATCAATCCTAGTCAATTAATCCTAATTTATCCCCAATTCTAGTTCATGATCAATCTCTCTAATGAATTCAAGGCCATGACATCCGGTTACATCAAAAGTGCTTAAATATGCAAATTTCCTATGGCATCTAGTTGAAATATCAGCATTATGAACTCTAGAGATTGTTGGGTGGAATCACATAAACCATAAAGATGTGTTTGGTTCTCATTTTGATTGATGTAGAAATGAGGTGAGCCTGACAGGGAACATGACCGGAGAATGAGATTGAACATAAAATATAAATGACCATATTTGGTTCAAATTAGGCATGGATCATGAGTTTGAATTTTGTATAAAAATAATACATGAAGTTCCATTAATAAACCTGGGTAAAAATGTAATAGATTTATTATTTATATAAAATTCATGTCATGATCTAAATGTTGTGGAATTTATGTGTTTTTAAACGAAATCAACATGCATCAAACAAATCTAAAACATCAAAATCAGAATTCAACAATGAAAAACAAATCAACAATAACATACCAAAATTGAAAATAAACCCTAAAACTTAGAGAAAACCTGGAAAACGAAGAAGATACTGAAAATTTTAAGTCCAAGTCGAGTTGCCTCTGTCCTTAAGAACTTATTAGCCCCGCCTCGGTGCTCTACGGATTTTGTGGCTAACGTCCTCTCAGGATTACTTGAATTCCTCTTGTTGAATGGGCACTCCTTAACAAGATCTTGAACTAGGACAATGGTGGAATCTCTCTCTTGACTCCAAAACAAAAATGTTGTGACTCAAGACTTGTGAATTTCTGGATACTTTGAATGAACAAGAAGGCTCATTTATAAAGACATGGAAGGGTGCCTTTGAGGGCACCCTTTGGTTTGGGGTGTAACCCTCCTAAGGGTTATACCCCTTCCTTAAACCCTTTGGAGCCTAGAGGTATGTTCTTTCAATTTTAGAGGACATTTCCCTACATGTTAGTGCCTTTCCCATAGGGCACTACTCAAGGGACATGACCATCATTCATCCATACTCTATATTTAAAGAATTTAAAACAATCCCCCATAATTCTCTAAATATTAATGCAGACACTTGAGAGAGTTTCCGTGAAATAAAGCTGCATCGAAATAGGTAGCTTTCGCCTTCAACCTTTCCTAGTGAATGACAATCAGAGTTACTTGGCGAACCAGTGACCCATAGTCTTGAACTGTTCAACCATTGGAGTAAACCAAGACAATTGCCAACAGACAGCTTTACTTCGACCATTTCTCGTTCTACGGTTGTGTTCTTTTCGGCCATGAACATTGGTCATAGATTCATCAAGCACTTTAGGGAAGTCAGCCTGTAAAATCCCATGGAAGCGGCTTCACTTCTTACTTGAAATAGGTGATCTACTATAAAGAGGTAATCTGTATTTACCCCAATTAGGACCCTTCTCCTAATATAGTGATCATTAAAAGCCTTAGCTTATCCTAGCTTTGACAGATAACACTCTGCGTCATTATCGGAATGGGAAAGAGTATAAAACTCTACAGTGCTTGTTTTGAATTGCACAAAGTTTCAGTTGTCCCTATTGAACCTAGATCTTGGGATCTCCAGTTAGCTAGGTTGGGTTTCCACATTGACAATTCTTAATTTATAGGCTTCAAGCCCATTCCCCTCGATGACTTCTCAACTTGTTCTCTAGGTAAACCTTTAGTAAGTGGATCCGCTAGGTTTTCCTTTGATTTCATATAATCGATCGATATTATGCCACTTGAGAGCAGTTGTCGTATGATATTATGTCTGCGACGTATGTGTTGAGACTTATCATTATACATTATATTTTGGGCTCTCCCAATAGCCGATTGACTATCACAATGTATACTTATCGCTGGCACTGGTTTGGGCCAATTTGGAATATTCTCCAGGAAATTTCGAAGTCATTCCGCTTCTTCCGCTGTTTTATCTAATGCTATGAACTCTGATTCCATAGTAGACCGGGCAATACATGTTTGCCTCGAGGATTTCCATGACACGGCTGCTGTTGGAAATGGTGATTGAGAACCATTCACTTTTTGTATGAATATTTATTATTTATGCGATGTAATATTTTCTTTATCATGATTATTTATTTATTTGTATGGTAATTTCTTACTTTTATTTATATATTGTAAATCTAAGTGTTAGATTACTCTAAGAGTTAGAGATTTCGAGTTTCACTCAGAACCTTATATGAAATTAGTAAAGACCCGGGAGTTACAATATATGGTGATATATTTGCAAGAGTTGCAAATGGTTTTGAGAAATATCACGCATTCTCTCGAATATAAATTATTCCTAGTCTAGATCTATTGACATGGGTCGGTCATTGTATTGGTAAAACTAGTGCATTGTCTATATATGTAATGGACATATGGTTTGTCTCAACAGACTATGAGCTTAGCGGAAGTTCGTATAGAAATGCAGATATTCATTAGTGGAATGAATATCGAACAAACTCATAAAAGATGACTAATATATATTCCATAAAACTGTCAATAGTTGTATTTTCGAGTTGAGTAGTTATTGTGGTCCTTTGACTTGAGACACCACGGTGGTCTTGTGAGTGATCCTCTGTGCCTAATACCATGCATGTCGGAGACCTTTTATGGTCTGACCTCTTGGAGACAGTAATGACGAAGGGATTATACATTAACGTTTTAACCTCGACTTGTATGGTTCAACGTGTCGTGTTATTTTTAGTCATGATTTGTAGGTGGGCAGGCCTTCATGAATATGTATACGAATATATGAGATATATATGTATATATATAAGTAACAACCGAACGTGAGCCTAGAGAGTTCTATTATATTAAGTTTACTCGTTGAGCACTAGGGCGACTTTTCGTCAAATGTTGACAAATTATTTTTTGGGTTTTTTAAGGATTAAATTGTTTGATTCGATAATTCATGAGATGAATTGAATTAATTAATTTTATATCAAGAGTTGATATAAGTTTATTTTATAATAGATGTAAATTTGATTTACATTAAATTAGTAATTAATTAGTAAATTAATTTAATTGTTAAATTAATGTACAAAATTAATTACTTGGTTTATACAAATAAAGCTTTTAATTAATTAAAGTAACTAAGTTAAAGCAATTGAATAATTTTGGTTAATGTAACTAAAATTTTTAATTGTTACTAAGTTACAAAGATGGTGAGATTAATTTTTTAACATTGGTTAAGTTAGCTTTTTAAAACATGTGGTGTAGGGAAAAGATTCCCTTAAACCATGGTTTATTTAAATGGCTTGGGTTTGTTTTCTTTATATTTATTTTTAATAAAAGAAAAAACACCCCCTTTTCGAGAAAGAGAAGCAAAAATGATTTTTTTTTTGTTTTCAAAATCCAAGCAAAAAATACTCACCAAAATACCCAAATAAATTATCATCAAGAACATAGAATTAATCCCTAAGTGTTAAGGGTTAATTAGTGTTCTTGAAGCTTGAATTTTTCCTAGAGTTTAAGAGTTAAATTTTGGGGAAAATCTTGTCGCCATTCTTGAGTGATCAAACCACATTTTGATCACCAAGATTTGTTCTTGGAGAAGCTCAATTTGGTGGAGGAAGAAGGAATTTCAAAGAATCAAGAGCTTGGAGGAATTGAGGATTTTGGATGCAAAGCTTCAACAATTGGCAAGAGTTGAAATCAATTGTTGGTAAATTTAATTTGTAAATTTATTGTTGTTTTGTTGATGATTTTTGTTGAGAAAAATTATTGTGGAAGTGTTGAATAATTAGAAGCATGTATGTGAGGAAAATGAAGCATTAAAGTGTATGAAAAAATTAGCATATAGTTGATATATTAATTTTGTATGCTTGGATTATTTTTCCAAGTGTTGGAAAATAATTTTGATGCTTGGATTAAATTTGTCAAGTGTTGATAAATATGTTAAAGTGTTAGGAATTTTTAATTGAGCTTATGGTAATTATTCTAATGCATAAAAAAATTGGTAATGATTTTTAGTGCATTGGAAAATTTTAATTTGTGATTAAAAATTTTATACACCTTTTTGTCACTGTCGAAAAAAAAAATTATTCGCTCGGGATTTGATCTTGGGCGGGTTCCGCTCGTACGGGTTATCCGTTCCTCACTCAACAGCTGCACCACCAAGTGTGAAAATAAACCCACTCGTAGATTTTGAATCCACTGTATCAAATATCCAGTTAGCATCGTTGTATCCCTTTAGAACAACAGGATATCTTGTATAATGCAGACCATATTTTGAAGTTTCTCTCAGATACCTCAAAACTTTTACTATGGCTTTCCAGTGGTTATGTCATGGATTGCTCGTATATCTGCTAAGCATGTTTACAGCTTGAGCGATATCAGGTCGTGTGCAATTTGTGAGATACATCAGGCTTCCGATGATTCTCGAATACTCTAGTTGCGATACGCTTGAACTAGTATTCTTTGATAAATGAAGAGTTAGGTCTATAAGAGTTCTAGCCACATTTAGATCTCTTTTATTATATTTCTCAAGTATCTTCTCAATATTGTGAGTCTGAGATAATATATACCATTATGATGTTCTGAAAATCTTAATTCCTAAGATTACACCAGCTACTCCAAAATCTTTCATATCAAACTTGCTGGTCAACACTTTCTTGGTACTCTGAATCATCTCATGATTACTACAAATTATCAGCATATCGTCTACGTAGAGACACACAATGACATATCATTTTTGAGTTGATTTGGTGTATACACACTTATCACACTCATTGATTTTGAATTCACTTGACAATATCTCTTTGTCAAAATTTTCATGTCATTGCTTGAGGTGTTTGTTTTAATCCGTATAAGGGTTTTACAAGTTTGTACACCTTCTGTTCTTGTCCAGGAACATTGAAACCTTCTGGTTGTTCCATGTAAATCTCTTCATCCAGTTCACCATTTAAGAATACCGTCTTTACATCCATTTGATGTATTTCAAGACCAAATACAACTGCTATGGCTATGAGCATTCTTATTGACGTGATACAAGTCACTAGTGAATAGGTGTCAAAGTAATCAAGGTCTTCTTTTTGTCTATAACCTTTTATGACAAGTCTTGCCTTGTACTTATCTATTGATCTATCCAGTTTCATCTTCCATTTGAATATCCATTTGTAACCCAGTGGCTTACAACCTGGAGGAAGGTCAACCAACTCCCAAGTATGATTTTGTAGGATGGAATCAATCTCACTGTTGATAGCCTATTTCCACAAAGGTGTCTCCGACAGAGACATCGCTTCTTTATAGCTCTGTGGCTCATTTTCTAACAAGTATGTCAGAAAATTGGGTCCAAATGACTTAGATGTTCTAGCTCTTTTGCTACGTATAGGTTCAATTGCCTCAACATTTTCATGTTGATCTGACTCTTGGTCAACCTGATCACTGTCTTTGACAGTATCAATAGTTCTTTTGAGAGACTTTGTTCTTCGTCTTTCCTTACAAGGAAATGTCTCTTCAAAA
>SKCR01046649.1:0-41525 GCA_019454045.1 Zanthoxylum bungeanum
TGTAGCTCATGAACTGGCTCACCAATGGTTTGGCAATCTTGTAACTATGGAATGGTGGACACATTTGTGGCTGAATGAGGGTTTTGCAACATGGGTAAACTCCTTTATTTCACATGTCTGCTTATTGTACTTGCTACAGCACGTGATTGTAAATAAATTACATATGTATGATTGTGTTCAGGTGAGCTACTTAGCGACTGATAGCTTGTTCCCAGAATGGAAAATATGGACTCAGTTTCTTGATGAATTGACTGAGGGCCTAAGGCTGGATGGGCTTGCTGAATCCCACCCAATTGAGGTAACTTGTCATGGATTGAAATGTGTTTTATTGGAAATATACTAATTTTTTGCTTCCAGTTTAGTTTATCTGAAGCATATTGGTTCTTTGCAGGTAGAGGTAAATCATGCTGGTGAGATTGATGAAATTTTTGATGCAATAAGTTATAGAAAAGGTGCATCTGTTATCAGGATGCTGCAAAGCTATCTCGGTGCTGAATGCTTTCAGGTTGGTCTTGGTCCTTTCGTTTAGTACTTTTAAGTTTCATGTTGAGGTCAACGAGTCTTATTCATCATCATCATCAAAAACTGCATATTTGTTTCCATCTTAGGATTTGTGAACTGCAACTTTTCTTTTGAAGTAATGACTAGATAGTTATGTTAATGTATGTAGTTTGTATAATGAGGGGTCTAAGCCGTATCATAAGTTATTATAATCATTTGTAAAATCAAATACCATTAATAAGATAAATAAAATTAGGAAAAATATATATTTGTGGTCACAGACTTAGCTTCATTAGAAATGACTCCATTCTCACTCTTGGATGTTATATTTTGTGCATCAACAGTTTAAAAAATCTACCAGTGAAATCTATTAGTGCATATAAAGCTGTAGTTGGCATTTTCCAAATGATGATTATGAAAATAGATTGAAAAATTACAATTTATATTGCTCAATTGATAAGTTTTCTTTATTGTTTATACGTTTATTAATTTTCTTTCCTTGCATGTATGAACTTTAGTCCCTATTTTTATTTGGAACTTTCTTTTATAGAAGTCTGCTTGATTTGAGTTTACATGCTTTATTTTATGCAATCAGCAATCACTTGCTTCATATATACAAAAATATGCCTGCTCAAATGCAAAGACCGAGGACTTATGGGCCGCCCTTGAAGAAGGATCTGGTGAACCTGTGAACAATCTAATGAATTCATGGACGAAGCAAAAAGGTTATCCGGTCATCTCTGTAAAAGTCAAGGAACATAGATTGGAATTTGAACAGGTTTTATTGCATTTGATCATTTTTTTTCCTTGGTTGTCAATTGTTGTATGTGAGTTCCTTTTAATGATATTCTGAAAGTTACAGTGCTCTAACTGGTTAATTTCATAAATGGCAGTCTCAATTCTTGTCAAGTGGTGCCCATGGAGATGGACAATGGATAGTTCCAATAACATTGTGCTGCTGCTCATATGATGTGTGCAAGAATTTCTTATTGCAAACTAAATCCGAATCTTTTGATATCAACGAGTTTCTGGGTTGTTCAATTAGTAAAGAAGATGGTAATGCGGCTTGGATAAAATTGAATGTGAATCAGACTGGTTTCTACAGAGTGAAATATGATGAGGACCTTGCAGCTAGACTTGGATATGCTATAGAGAAGAAACAGTTGTCTGAAACAGACAGATTTGGTATTTTCTTTAACCTTGCCATTCTATTTCTTGGATGATAAAAGAGAGAATTTAATAAGTTTATATTATATTATTCCATTGACAGGTATTTTGGATGATTATTTTGCCCTTTGTATGGCTCGCCAGCAGTCTCTGACATCTTTGCTTACCTTGATGGGCTCTTATAGGGAGGAAACTGAATATACCGTTCTCTCAAACTTGATTACTGTAATTTCAAATCTGATTACTTTCATTCGCTGAAAAATGCATCTCCATGTCATTTTTCATTTCTATTCAGTTATTCCCATGGTTCTGATTACGGTTCTTTCTTTTCATAGATAAGCTATAAAGTTGGGAGGATTGCAGCTGATGCAAGACCTGAATTACTGGATTACATTAATCAATTTTTCATCAGCCTCTTTCAGAATTCTGCCGAGTAAGTTAATTCATATGTATTTGTTGAATTATCTATGCCAATCTTAGATAAGAAACTTTGTAGAATTTAGATTTGCCTACTTGCCTGTTTATTGCTGCTGTTTATTGATCGCAAGTCAGCTGTGATACAATTAAAAGTTATTTTGAGAAGCTGGAGTCAACTAATCATATTGCTATTGCAAGATACTGAATTTGCGCAAAAATGCAATTTCATTGTCGATAAACGATATTATCATATATGATATATCTACATTCAATTTATAAATAATTTATTTATTAAAGCCAATTAATCGAGCCATTATATTGTATATATATTTACATTAAAAATAAGGACCAAATCTTGTGAATTGTGATACTACATTGTGAATACCCGTGCAAAGAGTTTGACAAACTTTTTATCTTTTATCATACCCTCTGTAGAGTTTTGGTTTGGATATTAAGAAATGCAAATGTCTGCAAGGGAGTAATAATCTCTCATTTATAGAAATACAGACACATACAGGTAGACATATATGTAGTTGAAGATATCATGCTGGAGGGAGAACAGGATGCACATCTTGCATTCCATTCTCATGATAGTTTTTAAGTTCTTATCATGTTGTGAATCGACTTCAAATTTTGCCCTGAGAATTTTGGTATTTCTTCCCAGGTTAATGAAAAGTGAAGTGTTAAGCATGCTTATTTCTTTGTATTAAACCTGCAGTGAGACCCTCAGTTTTTACACATTCTTTCGTTTTTTATTGGAGGATCTCATTAAGATTGTATATATTGATCTTCACTTGCAAACATGGAACCTGATTTTTTCTGTGTTGCCTCATTTATACTTCCATCCTTTCTTTACAGGAAGCTTGGTTGGGACTCTAAACAAGGTGAAAGTCATCTGGATTCAATGTTGAGAGGAGAAATTTTGACTGCCCTTGCTTTGCTTGGGCATGAAGAGACCCTAAAGGAAGCATGCAAGCGATTCCATGCATTCTTAGCTGACAGAAATACCCCACTTCTCTCTCCTGACACAAGAAAGGTTGAATGTGAATTTCATTCAAATACTAGTATTGTCCAATTTAAAATCACTATTGACCTTGGTCTATGGTCTGCAGGCAGCATATGTTGCAGTAATGCAAAAAGTCAGTGCATCAGATAGATCGGGTTATGAATCGCTTCTTAGAGTTTACAGGGAGACTGATCTAAGCCAGGAGAAAACACGCATTCTAAGTATTGAAAAGTCATTTTTGAAAGTGATTCAGAATATTTGAATCCGTAGAGTTTGTGGCAATCACTTATTTTCTCATATTTTGTAGGTTCGTTAGCATCATGTCCAGACGTTAATATTATTCTTGAAGTTCTCAATTTTCTGTTATCATGTGAGGTAACCTAGATTTTTTTTTTTTTTATTGTATTTTCCTATTAAGGATGTAAAATGTTGAAATGGAGCTTTTAAAGTATTGTTTCTGAAGTTCAAATATACTGACTTTGATTACCATTCAATCTAGGTTCGCAGCCAAGATGTTGTCTTCGGACTTGCTGTTAGTAGAGAAGGACGTGAATCTGCTTGGAAGTGGTTGAAGGTAATACTGATTCAATTGTTATCTAACTATTATGGTGTGATGAGTTTTAATAACCATGGACATGCATGAAGTACATTGATTGCACCGGTACATTGATTGAAAATGTCTTCATAGATTAAGTGAACCTCAATACTTCGCGCTTTAAAATGGACAATTTCCTATAGGTCGTAAGAGGCTCAGATTTTTTGAACCATTATAATTATTCATAGTGGAGTAAATATATTATGATTGCCAAATAAAAAACAAATATAACTTGGTAATACATGGATGAAAATGTCAGAGCTTAAGAGTAAAAGAAAGTCATCCTAAGACAGCTTGTTCACCCTTTTGTACATTTTTCTGTATTAATATTTATAAAGGTTTTTCTGTTACCAACCAAAATAAGGAAATCAACCTTGAACCTACCTGAGCCCAACCAGTGGAAGTATTTACTTGTTAGGTTAGGTAGACTTGTTAGACAAGGAAACTCATCAAAGAAGCACCTCACTGTTGTACTGGAATTTCGTAGTGCCACTGAATTATTTTTCGTGTTCTTTTTCCCATGTCAGTTTATACTCTTACAATTTCCCTATACAGTGATGCATACAATTTGATATTATTTTTTTCTTGGAATACAGGATAACTGGGATCACATCTCAAAGACCTGGGGTTCAGGTTTTCTCATTACACGCTTTATCAGTGCAATTGTCTCACCGGTTTGTTGTCTCCACCTCTCAAAATCTGTGTTTAGTTTTTCAACTCATAGGATACCTTGATGACATATTTATTTCTCCGTGCTCAGTTTGCTTCATTTGAGAAGGCCGGGGAAGTGGAGGAGTTCTTTGCAAGCCGCGGAAAGCCTTCTATTGCTAGAACTTTGAAGCAGAGCATTGAAAGGGTCCACATAAATGCAAAATGGGTGGAGAGCATTCAGAAAGAGGGACACCTTGCTGAGGCTGTGAAGGAATTGGCATTCAGGAAATACTAACTTGCTTGCAACTTTTATTTGGCTGCCTGCCTATATTATGTTACCGTGAATAAAGCCAAGCTTGTGTAAGAGTCGTCATATACAAGACTTGAGCAATCATCCAAATCTCCATTTAGTGCCTGGAGTTACTTCTTTGCGTGCAACTTTCTCTTTATATACACGCTTTTTATTAATTTCACCTTTTTGCTGCTTCTGTGGTGTTTTTTTTTTTTTTTTTTTTTATTTTACATGGAAATTATCTCTTGGCCACCTGATGTTTGTGTAAATTTCAGCTTTACACGAAAAGTCTCAAATATGTCTGATATTTTCATTTTGTTCCATTTTCCACCTTGGTCGTAACGGTATCAACATTTATAAACAAATTTGAATAAAAAAATACAATTATGCTCTTCTGGTGTAATTTAGTTGAAGGCAAAATTAACAAATAAAAATTGTTTTAAGTCTGAATATAGTCGTTGGAAGTCAGAAAGGCTACATTTTGGCCTATAAAACACACAACACTCACTCCACAGCTGAAGGCATCAAATATATAATTCACAAACACTTCATCATCAATCTAGCACATATATTATTCAGAAAAACACAATACATAGTTGTACTTCAGTTTAACCAAATTCATCACACCTCAAAATGGCTTCAAGTAGCCATTCAAGTGGTAATGTAATGTTGGTAGTGGACATAAGAAAGTCAGAAAAGTAAAATGCCAACCAAAATATTATTTTTGTCGTGGGCAAGTGGATGTTATGGTGTCTACTACATCACATAATCCTAATGTAATGTTTTGGTCATGCAGGTTGAAACAATGTGGTTTGATGCTGAAGACCTGATAGACCCTACTACAACTGATGAGATATTCACAGACGAGCAATACTCAAAGCTGAATGATCAAGTGATGAAAATTAATATACAAAAAGCTAATGAGCATTGAATTGAAGATGAAATATTTATTCTCCATTGTGTGTGCAATTTTAGTTGGGATATATATGCGTAAATAATGTAATATGTCCACGGAAGTTAACGTAATATCTACCAAAAAATTTCTATCCATAAGTTCCAAAACACTGCTCATGCATAAACATATTCAAAGATAATATAAATTACAAAATAGAGATAAAATAATTTTAGCTTATGAAAATATTTCTATAGTATCCATAAGTTCCAAAATACTACCCATGCAAGAGCATATCCGTAAGTTCCATAAGTTTCGCTTAAGCTTAGGAAGATTGAGAAGCTAGTGACTGTTTGACTGAAGATGGCCTGCCTGAAATTTAAAAAAAAAAAAAAAAAAATGATAACAAGTTACACATTTGATGACTCTCAATGAGTCATGTTTAGCAAATAAACGCCTCATGACTAAATCAGAATCCATCACAACTTTCACCTTGTTCTCTGGGTTGGTGACAGTTAACTGAATCTTTTCTTCTGAGTCTAACCTATATGGACTTGTTACTTTCAATACCTCAGCCTTCATTCTCCCAATATTACAGGCATCAAGACCAATCAAGCCTATAGAGTTTCTGTTGCCTTTGAATGAAATTGCTAACTCTAGCGACGATATTTTCCCTAACATACCAAATAGCACATTCGTTGTTCATCAGGTGGGGCTAATATCCTTTCACTCTAATCTCCTTTATCTCATTTTAAGGATTGAGATTTAACCAAGATAAATTCAATGGTCATTATCTTGACAACACATTAATGAATTTGATGAGTGGCTTTTGTGTTGTCAATATAATGATCATTGGATTTATCTTGGCTAAATCATAACCCTTAAAAGGAGATAAAGAAGATAGAGTGAAAGATGATAGTAAGTGGAAACCATATACGATAACCATTGTTTAAAAAACCCCTAAAAATTTTACAAACTAATAAAAATCCCTAAAAATATACAAAATGGTAATATAGTAGTCTAATAACAACATATGAAACCTTAAACCAACAAAACCCAATAATCAATTTGTACTTTTCACAACCTATAATTAAACAATAACTTGCACATTTAACATAATCCCAAACAAACAACAACAATCGACAGTTTGAGGTATCTAGGGTTTGCATTCATGCAAAATTTATTGATCTAAAATGATACATGATATCATATATAAAATAAATTAGTGGAAAAGGAAGATTATTAATTGAAACTCATTTGATGGAAATGTCATATTCAAAATCGCTGATTAGGGTTCATGGTAGAAACAAATAAGCGAATATAAACAAAAATAACAAAGAAGCTATTTGTAAGCAACAACTAGAGCTTTTTTTATCATGAAATTACAAACTTTTTAGTGTAAAAATGGCAGGTTTCAACGTTGTACTTCTTCATGCAAGCAATTTGTACCCCTACTCATTGCAAACGACGACGTTTTGATTTAACAGTGTGAAATGACTTAATTGACCTCGTGATGTCACCATCAGTTTAACACGGTTATCACCGAGGTGGAAAATATAACAAAATGAAAACATCAAGTATATTTGGAAAAAAAAAAAAAAAAAAAAAATTTCTCCTTTTCATGTCAAACTGAATTTTACTCAAATATCAGGTGGACAGTAGATAATTTTAAATATATTTATTAAAGTTCGAATCTAATAAAACAGAAGAATAAGAATATCAATTCAAAATTTTAAAAAATAAATTTTGAAAATTTAAAATTATTAATAAATAACATTTAAATTGGAGGAGGATTTTTTAAAATCTCTTCTGCCATGACTGCATGCTCTTCAGTCTTCACCACTCTCGATTTACTAGGGATAAGTATTGGATGGAAGTGTTTTGATAATATAAAAGCTACGTGTCTTGTATTACATACATCACTTGTTTGAATTAGACTGACTGTGTTGAATTTTGGACTATTTTGGCTCATTCAATCTATTTTGTCCCTCGTATGTTCAGAGATCAAACAGAAATGATATTCAACTCTTTAATTTATTTTATCAAAGTCCTTTTTTTTAAAAAAATATATATATATATATATATATAAGTCCATTTATTTTTTTTTTAAAAAAACATCCTCATTAAAAAAAATTTGTACCTCCTATTTTGTCACCATCAAATTCATCATCACTACCACCGTTACCTATTTTCATCATCATCAATTCCTCACCCACCTAATGTGTGGTTAAATTTTTTGAGAAAGTTGAGAGTTTTTTCTTTTATTGAAGGTAATGATTTTTCACTTTCTGCGCTAATCTTAGAGTTATTTTCAGGTTAATATTTGATGTATATTATAAATTAATTCAAAAAACAAAATGAGAGGAGTTCAATTACTAAAGAGAGAGAAGGAAAAATGAAGCTTGATACTATTCTTCTACCCCTACAATAAAAGGGCTACGATTTACATACCCAAGAGTGTATGTATTGTTTATCAACTCTTGAACAAATGAAGCGTGTTCTAGAATGACCCACTGTTCTAGTAGTACTTACAGACTCTGCTTACTCGTTGAACCAAATAAGCTCAGGTGAAAAACAGATAATTCATAACTTTATAAGATCTTATTAAGTATATTTATCGCAATGCATTAGATGAACTGCCTAAAAAAACAGTCACTTTTTGCTCTTGAACTTCCTTTGAGCCTTGAGATCCACCACGACTACACTGATGTTATCTTTGCTTCCCTTTTGGAGGGCACGGTTTGAGAGGTACTCTGCTGCTGCCTGGGCAGCAGGATCGATTCCCTCCCCCATTCCGGAGGCAAGTGTAATGCCATTCTTTTTGTGCCAGAGTAGTATTCGCTTCCGTGCCAGCTCACATGCCTCCTCATTCGTCATGACATCCCATAAACCATCGCTCGCTAGAATGAGGCATTCATCTTCTCTTGCCCTTGGAAGAAGCATTACTTCTGGTTCAGGAATAATCCATGGTTTCAAGTATCTGTCACCTGCAAACCAGGCCAAGGTTGAGCAATCCAATTTACTTTATTACAATCTGAGATTTGAGCAGAATTCATAAACTGATTTTATATGCCCATAATCATAAAAGTAGATGCACAAACCACATGGTAAATTCTACTGAACTTGCACTAGAAAACTTCATTAGTTCCATCCTGCACACTCACTGAGTTTGAAATAAAGGAAGGTGCACATTTCCTCTTTATGGTACAAACAATGCACTACGGTACCCAATATTTCAAAATACAGCATTTATTTTTTAGACAAAAGGAAGGCTTGGCGCTGAAAATTATTCTAATTGTCCTTCCAGGAAATTTTGTTTTCTTTATCGGGCAACTACATTACAGAGTTCTAACACTGTCCAGACATCAAAATCAACCATAACCAAGATTAATGGAGGTTAAATAAACATCTCATAACGGTTTGGTGAATTAAGTTATTAATATACCGTGTACTTAGCAGGCACTTCCTGATCAAAAGATCAACACTTGAAGCTGAAAACTCAGAAGTTGCTTCCATATTAGAGTTCAAGTCACCCAAGGCTTCAAGGAAACCACTAACATAGTAAACACTGATCAGATTAAATCTTTTGACACTACATCATAAGGCTTTATTAGCTGGTTCCAGCGGAACCATGAAAAATCTACCAATATCCTGAATCAGTGGCTCTATGGATAATAAGACTAATGTCTCGTAATGAACCCAAGGTGACAACTTTGAAGCTCGTGAACACACCAACATCTTCCGCACAGTTAACATTTTCAGATCCCAGAAGTACAAAAACAAAATTGAGGGTGGAAAAAACTTCTTTCTTCCTCAAGAAAAGATTTTTCTGTACTAGCAACTGGAGGAAGCAATACTTATTTTTCTAGCTGGATGTCCTTATACCTTTGCCACATATCAATACTTCAATTTACCACTTCAAACTCATTGAGCAATAACATTTAAAAAGCAACTAGAGAACAAAAATTTTAGATCCATCTCAAGGGGAAAATAGAAAAGATTTTGAGTTCTGCATAATACGTGCAACAAGTTTAACAGACAAGTTTACTAGCAATCGACAATGCCAAGGGGACAGAAAACAACTATCTTATTTATCCTACTCTGTGATTAACCAATTGCAACATGACAATAAAAACACTGATAAGGGAAACCACTTGGGCAAACTGCCTCTGCTAGAAAGCTGTATCATGCTGAATAAAAATAGGAGATAGAACCATGATGGAGTACATACCAATAGATCTTGACATTGCAAGAACACCAAATACACGATGTCCATTCCATTGTATAACCTTGCCTCCAGCTGCTTCAATCCTGGCATATTCATCTTCTCGATTTGGCTGTTAAAAAAATAAAATAAACAAATATCAGTTTCTTGCAGTTGATTAAGGGATATTAAAAAAATGGAAACCACAATCGAAAATTTCTTACTTTATGATCCACAGACAAGGCCATGGGCTCTTTTCCACGACATAGAACTGCTCTTGAATCTCCACAGTTTGCTACAATAATATGGGATGAACAAATGACAGCAACAACAGCAGTAGAACCAACAGTTTGGGGGCAACAGGTTCTTGGTTTGTTTTTCCTCCAACTTCGTCATCAACTTTAGCAAAACAACTGGTGAATGCTTTTTTCCATTGCTCTTGGCAACTGTGTATCACACTTCCATTACTCAGACATTCCTTAACAAGCTCGATCTCCTCAGCTAAAGCAGTATGGATGCGATCACGACAGTAGTTTGCAACCTGAACAATCAAACCCCATGAGAAAATTTCCTTTCACCCAGACAATAGAATAAAAAATTGCAGTTGAATAGTAAGGGGCAAAGAAACAACATTAGAAGCAAGAAGGGCAAAATAAGGGAACCTGCGAGCCTCCATGGCCATCATAGACCCCAAAGAAATGAGCAGTCTGCTGACCGAATCGCTTGCTCAAGCCATCAACTACCCGGTCACCGACTAGCATTTGAATAGGAATTTTCAAAAAATAAGGCACAGCTGCAACTGCATCTTCCATCTCAGGTCTCCTTCCACAAACAGATGTGAAACCCCAAAGGGGCACATAATCCACCTCAAATACACTGCGTCCGACTGCCCCACTCACCCCATTTTCCACAGACAGTTGAAGAACAACTGAAGATGACTTTTGCTTAGACCCATCTCCAATATCTTCCCCAAGGCTCACTGCCATAGAGAGGGGATTACGCACTATTTCAGTCTCAATATTTGACTCATGTAAATCATTGGCCTTGGCAATAATATCAACACTGCATATGCTCTTCTCAATGTCAACTGAGCTCAGAGTTCCTACCTCAGATAATGCCTCAAAGTTTAAAAAATCATCTCCACATAAGCTACTGGTCTCACTTGCCACTGAAAGCGAACAAGACCTATCAAGAATCAGATCCCCCTCCAACGATAAGGAATCATCTTCCTCAATTTCCCGATTTATCACATCATCACTAGAAGTCCAATTGTTTTTATTTTCAGATATCATATCCAACAAAGAAACCCCTCCCACTTTATCCTCTTCTGGCACCACCATAGCTACAGTACTAACTTCATTCCCTAAATCACTACAGTTACAATCCTCATGCCCTCGGGCTACATTTGTCAGAAACCTTAGCTACAGAATTAGACAACAAGCCAGCTGTGTCAGCCATTAGCTTAAGTCTTGTAATATCCAAATGCCTAGCTATTATTGGGTTATCACAGACCAAATTATCTGTCCTAAATGGCACCACAACTGCTGTAAACATCTCCTCCGTCAAAATCCCTGTCTGGGCAGTGCAAAAAGTTACCCTTTAACCCCTCCAATATCTCACAACCTGTCATTATTCAACTAATTTTTTCACCTTCTCTTCTCTTATCAAGAACAGTAGTGGGAAGTGAAAGGTCGGTCTTAATAGACCATTTTCCATGCCTTAAAAATTCAATAATCCCAAAAGGAGGAAGCAAATTCAGGTGACATATGGTTGAGAAAAAGAGCTGGTGA
Source organism: Zanthoxylum bungeanum (assembly GCA_019454045.1). Classification (NCBI taxonomy): domain Eukaryota; kingdom Viridiplantae; phylum Streptophyta; class Magnoliopsida; order Sapindales; family Rutaceae; genus Zanthoxylum; species Zanthoxylum bungeanum. Next base: position 11,516 of record SKCR01046649.1, read on the forward strand.
AAGGGAAATATAAAAATAGTCAGATCTGGTCAACAAAAACGTATCCAAATTCCAATAGTGGAGACTCAGACAATAACCCTAAATAGATATGCGTGACCTGTCTAGTTCCCAACAACTCTTCTCTGGACTCTTCTTTATCCACCTCCATCAACTACAGTTAAAAAGGGAAACTTATTAAGTCCACCAAACTAAAATGAAACTCTACAACATACATAGGCAAGTAAAAATTAAATTTTGAAACCAATCCTTTATCTCTAAACACAAGAAAACAAAAGGGTCATGAGAAAGAACCCAAGAAAAGTGAAGCCCCAAAAATTCACAGGAAACCCTAATAAAGATAGTATCTTTTTAACACACTCAAGTTCCCTGGATCTAAGGCAAACCACCTGAGCCTCTTGTGCTGTTGCTTTCTCTCATTCACATTATTATTGTCAACATACAAAAAATCAACAAATAAAATACAAATAAAAAATAAGAAAAATGACTACTTAATTTGTCAACTGTAATGCAAAGTCGTTAACTTACCTCTCTTTTCTTTTACTTCTTGCTTCCAAAGACTTTTAACATCTAAGAACCAAGTAAAAATGATTAAAGAAATAGAAAAATAGCAAGAAACAAGACATTGTTATGGAGTTGCTTTGCTTACCAATTAAAAATAACAGATCAAATGTGATCACTAATATAATTTTTTAGTGACTTTGTTTATTGTACACGTATAATTTTTTTTTTATCCGGGGATAATAGGGAGACTTGAAAAAACAAGAAATAAAGAACAGGAGTGGAGAGGAAACATAAACAAATAAAGAAAAGACTTTTGAATTATGTAAAAGAGAGAGAGAGAGAGACAGATGTCAAATGTAGAAGCACACATTAAGCATCTCCCATCCAAAGTCACTGTCCACCCTCCCTTTCTCATTAGACTTCTTTTACTTTAGAAATTGATAGTTTCTTACTACAGTTTCAACTTTTAGGATTGATTTTAGTTCTGCTATTGTTCCTTTTGTTAAAATATTAACATTATAAATGTTAATCAAGTATTATAAATGATGAAAGATAAAAATCATTGTTTTAAAAAACAGTTCAGTGATTAAACTGCTAATTTAAAAAGTTTTATGAGTCATTTGATTCAATCGATTGAATTGCTAGAACCGACTGACGTATCGTGATGTTATAAATAATTTTACTTAATTAAAAATTATAAAAAAACTACAATTGGGTTAAATTGTAGTTTACGCTTTTTATTTTTTGGTTTACGCTTTAAGAATATTAAAAAATTTAGTTAAATTTTTTATGGTTAAAAAATTGGGTTATGGTTAAAAAATTGGGTTGACGGATTGATCGGTTCACCGATTTTGACCCTTTTTTACACCTTGATTTTTAAAATTCCATCAAACCGAACTCACTGCGCTTCCTGATTTAACCCGCGATCCGATCTAATTTTTAAAATAATAATAAAAACTACAATTGATTCTGACCAAAAGAAAACTTAGCATGTTCTTGTGGTGGAAATGCACAGAATACCATTAAAAAAATAATAATATTTATGCACATGAGACGAAAGTACGGGGAGGAGCAAAACAACACCACCAAAATTGAAATATTGAATTGGTACAAAAGAAAAAGCTTTTATTGAACAATTCAGATGAGTTCAAAATGTTTTTGTAATATCAATACTGTTTTAAATCAAAATAGATTGAGTTATTCACTCCCCATCTACCCCCAAAAGATAACTTCATGTATTTCTCTCCCCCACAACTGTAAGCCAAACCAACTAAAACTCTATATATACATGTATATCTTAAAAAAAAAAAAAACATCAAAATTATTCCTAACTTTTGGTGTGTATTTTGCGTGAAACAAAGGAGAGGGTGAGTAACAGATCTAAAGAGTAGTAATTTCTAAATGATTGATCTGTTTATTAAACATATTGAATGGGGTTTATATAGATCATAAACATCCCAAACGGTTACAACAAATATCCCACAAAACGTGGTCAAGGCAGTTACAATGAAACAAATATTTGAATACACATCAGAAACAATTTGTTACAACAGAAAACTAATAGCAGAGGAATAGCTCCTATGATTGAGCTTCAATACGCCCCCGCAAGATGGCAGTTCCATCTGAAATGTGTAGACACTGGTTTTCGTCCGAGGTCCACAATCGAGAATTTGTAAAGAGGGGCACTGGCGATCCTGCAAAACAAATGTGTAGGGTGAGCGGGAGTACTGCCCACCGGTGTGGTGGGTGCCCGGGGGCACTCCGACGCCCAAGTCAGTAAAGGGTCTTAAGAAAGTTATAATGGAGAGGGTTATGTTAGATGCTACCTTAACTTCGTATGGTACCTTGTGGGTGGTAAGAATGAGAGATTTAGAGAACTATGGAGAATAGATTTGGACTATCCGTCCTAGCCCCCCCTTTCCTCCTGGAGCCTCGTTCCTTATATACTCATGTTATAGTAACGTGAACATTTACTGCCTTTTGATTAATCGTCTGTTGGATCATGGTAACAGCCAATTTTATGAGGAGGTATTACCGCGTCGTAAACTGGAATAGATTGCTCATAAATGATATTTATGAGCCCAGACGTTATGTAGACTGAAGTATGGTGAGCCCGATTATGCTTTGAGCATGTAGCATTTTACTGGGCCTGGGCATTTTGGATCTCTGGGCCTCTATATACTTCAAACTTTGGAACTTCCTTATGAGGTAGAAGCTTGGGCCTGCAGTAAAAATGACGTAATTGCCCCTGGACCAAATTTGGCCCATACAGTTTGTCCCCTACTCTCTAAGTCAAGTAGTCATTGGCTTGGAGAGTACTTGTCGAGTGTGTAGACTCGATTGATGTCATAGTATGTTGGTGTACTCGAGCGTTGATGCTGCCTATTGATTGAATCAGATGAATGTAAAGTTATGAGCTTGACTCTACAGGAGCTATTGGAGATGTACCCAGTTGACCGAATCAGATGTTGGTCGGGATAATGAACTTGACACTACCAGAGCCTTTGAAGAAGTACCCAGTCGACTGAACCAGATGATGGTCGGGATGACGAACTTGACACTACCAGAGCCTTTGAAGAAGTACCCAGTCGATCGAACCAGATGATGGTCGGGATGTGTATTCTATGTCTATGACTAGACTCGACATGAGTTATGGGGGATGTCCCATATCGACTGAATTTGATGAGTCCATGAAGGTATAAGTCATACGACACGTGTAATAATTTCATGTTTACAACTTGACTCGACATGAGTCAATGGGGGATGTCCCCGGTCGACTAGACTTGATGAGTCCAGGAAGATATAAGTCATACGACATGTGTATTCCATGTCTACAACTTGACTCGACATGAGTCCATGGGGGATGTCCCCGGTCGACTGGACTTGATGATTCCAGGAAGATATAAGTCATACGACATGTGTAATCCATGTCTACAACTTTGACTCGACATGAGTCCATGGGGGATGTCCCCGGTCGACTGGACTTGATGAGTCCAGGAAGATATAAGTCATACGACACGTGTAATTATTCCATGTCTATAACTTGACTCGACATGAGTCAATGGGGGATGTCCCCGGTCGACTGGACTTGATGAGTCCAGGAAGATATAAGTCATACGACATGTGTATTCCATGTCTCAATTGACTCGACATGAGTCATGGGGATGTCCCCGGTCGACTGGACTTGATGATTCCAGGAAGATATAAGTCATACGACACGTGTATTTATTCCATGTCTATAACTTGACTCGACATGAGTCAATGGGGGATGTCCCCGGTCGACTGGACTTGATGAGTCCAGGAAGATATAAGTCATACGACATGTGTAATCCATGTCTACAACTTGACTCGACATGAGTCATGGGGATGTCCCCGGTCGACTGGACTTGATGATTCCAGGAAGATATAAGTCATACGACATGTGTAATCCATGTCTACAACTTTGACTCGACATGAGTCCATGGGGGATGTCCCCGGTCGACTGGACTTGATGAGTCCAGGAAGATATATCTTGCTATTTTGGAGAACACGAATAATGAAAGTAAAGAGGAGCAAGTACTCCTACTTGTCGCCTGTAGGATTTGTTGAGTAATTATATCAATAAGCTCTATTGGTCGGCCCAAATTTTGATCCATCTAGCTGTTTATCAGGTGGATGAGAAGCATATTATTTTCATTTGTATATGTCGACTAATGAATGTATTATACCTGTGTTCTGAGATTATTCTGACGGCCCTCCAATATACCACATGAGGGTACTAGGGCTAGAAACAGAACCCAAATAAAAGATCGAAGTCCAAAAATACAAAAGCCCATGATGCCGACTACTTTAAAGCAACAGAATAGGCTCCGAACCAATAATCATTCAAGCTCATGAGAGCCCAAAACCTGACTAAATCCAACAGAGAGTAAATAAGCTATTCTACAGTCGGCTGAACCAATGACAGGCCCCAAGGTTGAAAGTAATAAGATAAGCAAAAAGAAGACATCATCCATCTGCTAATAGTTTCTACCATGTCGAATGGGATCCTACCATGAAAATTAAAAGAAAACAAAGACCCGGACAGAAACAAAAGAACAGAGCTGGTAACAAATCCTAAAAAGGAATTAATTATTCCAAAATTAAGCCATGCGACCAAACAAAGCTCAGTCACTATCAAATTCCACTCTATAGATATAACTCAGCCTACTATCAAGGCAAGCACACTCGTGGCTTTGAAAATTAATAAAGCTCTTGAGCCCAAGAGTTATGCCCAAGCTTTTATATGAATATATGGTCGAATAAAGATAAATTGATCAACACAAGCATGAAGCCACACTGAGACTACCAAAAAGCAAAGGACAAGTACCAGTCTCCTCGCAAAGGGCCAAAATCAAGCCTTCGTGTACCGTGTCGAATGGAATCCTACGCCCAGAAGAATTGAAACGCCTCATGTCGATAGGGAGAAAGACATGTGGTCCGGTTCTGATGTTCTTTCATTCTCCATTTGTAAGGGGTCAAAATGAATGGTCCGTGTCGATTGGTAACTGTGGCGAGTGGGTCACTTGGTTGCTATTCAAAGTGGTATTCTGTCGAATGGTAATTCCACTGAATGGGTTCTAGTATCGATATATTGTGACATTAAATTTGGGTCCGTGAAGCAGGCTCATTTCGAGCATATGACGGGCATCATTCGACAGTCAACATGCAGTGTTGAATGGACGCTAAGCGCTTGCAAATTCAACCGTCTTTGATTTGTCGAGCCAAGTGGAACTATGCTCATTACCAGACCTTGATACACGTAGAGTCGCATGGCAGACCTTTCATTTTGCCTTGTCGAGTGGCATTTCTGCCTGAAGCACATCTTCAGTCGTATCTTGTCGGATAAAATCCCAAATCAAGTACCAGAGCAGGCCTGGTATATGAACCCAATCTTCTCTGTTTTCAACGGTGGGGTACTTCCATTTGGAGCTGTTTTCACTGAAATCTTCTTCATCCTCACCTCAATTTGGCTGAACCAGTTATACTACATCTTCAAATTCCTCTTCCTGGTCTTTACCATTCTCATCGTCACCTCACATCAGGCTCTTCTGCTCTTTACCTCTTCCTGCACGCGACATTCTACTACATTGGATTTTACGCCTCGGTGAAGATCGGTCGATTGATTTGATGAAACTAGAAGAAAGGGCGTTTGATTGGGCGATGTGGGTTTGTAGTCTTTGAGTGATGTGAGATTTATAGCGTGCAAAATAAAATCACAGCTCCTATTTTTCACCTTCTTCCTATCATTGGCTCCGCTCTCTTCAAGCGCCTATCAAATTCTTGAAGACAAAATCACTGTCGGTCACTGTATAGAAGAGTGTTGTGCAGTGGAGTTGTCGTCCTTAGGCTTGTTTGCTGGTGCAGCTCAATGCGAGAGGAGGTACACTGAATGGGAACCGAAGAAGTGACAGAGCACTACATTGAAATGCAGTAATAGCAATGCCCGGATCCATACGCTTCTTTACTTCTTCTCTCTTGTTACCTTAAGAAAATGCTTAACTTCCCATTGCTCATTCATCACCATGAGCCATCCTTCATCATATGCTCTTGTCATCTGATAATGTCATCGTATTGCACATCTCTAATCACCAGCGCCGAAGAGAATAATGAAAATATGAACTTAAAGAATGCAGCTAACATGTTCGACATAAGGGTTGGGAGAATAACAAAGCGTGGAGACACGAGGAGGCAGATACCCTTTACATAGAGGAAGTTGATGTGGGTGAATCCGAACCAAGGATTATATGCGATGGCCTTGTTAACTACACACCTATTGACTTCTTACAGGATAGGAAAGTGGTTGTTCTTACTAATTTGAAGCCCAAGAATATGAGAGGTGTTAAGTCTAGTGGTATGCTTTTGGCCGCTTTTGAGGTTTCCTTTGTCTTGTGGTTGCGTCCATGTGGAGCTTTGATGGATAATATCTTTTGTGGTGAACCACTTGTAATACCATTGACTGCGTATTTTTGCTCTCTGTTTCAGTGAGACTCCTTCTTTGTCGAATCATTCTTGCCCAGCCTGTAGTCTCGTTCATGGTAGGTTAGTTTCCTGGCAACTTTTGCAAGGCTATGGTTTACACGTGGCTGGATACTTTCTTCATGATTAGCAAGTGTAGATTAGGCATATCTCATGCACTTGCAAAATTTGGTCGGATGCTACCTTCCTATTTACTATTGGGTACAGGATACCAATGTCTATGCCACGTGACTCACGAGAGAATATGTCTCTTGTCGTCTGAGGTTTTCTTAGTCGAAAAGAGAAAATGAAAGCTAATGATATATTTTATTCTAATTAATCAGAGCCATTCTTCAGACTCGGTGAAGGTCAAAAGAGCCACAATATATTGGGCCTGATAAGTGTCCATGAGGCTACTGTTGATCGGACCAGGTGAAGATCCAATAGATATCCCTTTCAGAATATGCATAGTCGACTAGACCTGCTGATGAAGGTCTGATAATCTTTGATTTACCTTACGAGAGCCTACATTCCACAATACCTAACGAAGCTACATGAGTGTCTACCATCGACCGGTCCTGATAAAGATCCAAAGAAATCTACATCCTACTAGACTTGATGAGGGTCAATGATATAATGGTTGAATGAAACTGGCCAAAGTCCATGAGATTTTATAGTCAAATGAACCCGTTGAAGGTCCACGAAGGTATTCGCTCCAATCTATCTGATGAAAGTATAGAGGAGTTTACACTACACTTGAGATGATGGAAATCATGATCGTTCTCATACTACGGGTCAAAGGACCAGATGAGTCATATGTGTCGTATGGGGACTAATCCCATAACAGTATAATGAGGTCTTTACGACAAGATATTATTGGTTGTGAAGGTTGTTTGGAAAAAAGGAAAGACCGCATTCGACTATCACCATAAATGTAGTGTCGTCTGCAATTTTTTAAATAAGTGTCGAGCCCCAGACCTGTAATGTCTATTGGGATCCTCAACAAGTGCCAGTCACATATTGATGTCGACTGGTACATCTATAACAAGTCTCGAGCTTTATATTGTGTCAAGTGGGTCATCCATTACTAGTTCCAAACAACATACTTATGTCGAGTGGGGAATTCCTAACAAGTTTCATGTCTTACTAATACAGAACTGGATATTCATAAATGGTGCCAAGCGATACCTGATAATGTCGGCTGGGTTGTCTACGCTGAGTCTTCATTTGAGTATAATCCATTGGTACATCCTCCTTATGCCAAGTCACCACTTCGTCGTACGGGATGAATGGCAAGAAAAATGGTTCTATTGAGGGGATATACCTTGCTCCCGATGTAGGTCAATGAGACTCGAGTTGAATGGAGTATAAAATTGATGAAAATTCATTAATGTCTTCTTGAGGAGATGGAAATCCTCTTAACGTCGTCTAAAGAAGGTAACACTTCTTTCATGTAGTCTGGAAGTGTATGTAATTGTTCTTGGAGGATGGCTAATTGAGTGATCTTGAGATATGGTGTTTGCTTGTTGCGTGACGTCATACGAGTAGGGGTATCTGAAAGGATCGTAGAAGGAGGGATCTTTGCATGCTTTGAATCGCCAGGGCCCCACGGTGGGCGCCAAATTGTAGACACTGGTTTTCGTCCGAGGTCCACAATCGAGAATTGTAAGAGGGGCACTGGCGATCCTGCAAAACAAATGTGTAGGGTGAGCGGGAGTACTGCCCACCGGTGTGGTGGGTGCCCGGGGCACTCCGACGCCCAAGTCAGAAAGGGTCTTAAGAAAGTTATAATGGAGAGGGTTATGTTAGATGCTACCTTAACTTCGTTGGTACCTTGTGGGTGGTAAGAATGAGAGATTTAGAGAACTATGGAGAATAGATTTGGACTATCCGTCCTAGCCCCCCCCTTTCCTCCTGGAGCCTCGTTCCTTATATACTCATGTTATAGTACGTGAACATTTACTGCCTTTTGATTAATCGTCTGTTGGATCATGGTAACAGCCAATTTTATGAGGAGGTATTACCGCGCGTCGTAAACTGGAATAGATTGCTCATAAATGATATTTATGAGCCCAGACGTTATGTAGACTGAAGTATGGTGAGCCCGATTATGCTTTGAGCATGTAGCATTTTACTGGGCCTGGGCTTTTGGATCTCTGGGCCTCTATATACTTCAAACTTTGGAACTTCCTTATGAGGTAGAAGCTTGGGCCTGCAGTAAAAATGACGTAATTGCCCCTGGACCAAATTTGGCCCATACAAAATGCCAATCTTGGATCGAAGAAAAACGAATCGACTCTTGGAGAGAGGTTTGGTAAGAGTGTTTGCTAGCTGGGAGTGAGTACTAACGTGAGAAACTTTAAGAGAACCATCAGCATCTTTTTCCCTAACAAAATGGTAATCCAACGCAACATGCTTCATTCGACTATGGCAGAGTGGATTAACACACAAATATGTGGCACTTAAATTATCACAGTAAATGGTAGGAGATTGTTGAAGAGGGATACCAAGCTCAGAAAGAAGATGAGAAACCCAAGTGACTTCAGCAGCGGTAGAAGCAACAGCACGATACTCTGCCTCTGTTGAAGAACGAGCTATTGTTCTCTGTTTCTTTGAACACCAAGAGATTGGATTGCCACCAAGAAAAAGAACAAAAGCAGTGGTAGACTTGTAAGAATCAGGGTCGCGAGCCCAATCGACATCTGAATAAGCCCGAAGATGGAGAGGTTGTTGACGTCGAAAAGTGAGACCAAGATGTATTGTATGTTTGAGGTAACGGAGCAACCTCTTGGCTACAGTCAAGTGAGTTTGAGTTGGGGCATGCATGAATTGGGCAAGTTTGTTGACGGCGAAAACAATATTGGGGCAAGTGAGCTGGAGATATTGAAGTCCACCAATCAAGCTCTGAAATTGAGCAGCATTAGCTGGAGGAGAACCATCATTAAGAGTTACATGGCCAGTGGGAGAAATTGGGGAGGAAGAATCATTTATGCCTTCCAAATGAAACTTTGCCAACAAGTCACGAACATACTGATGTTGAGATAAAAATATGCTATCGGAAATGGAAATATCCTCAACACCCAAGAAGTAGATCAAGGGACCAAGATCCTTTAGGGAAAAACAATGAGCAAGAGCATCAACAAACCTCCGAATGGACTGAGAACAATTCCCTGTTATAAGTAAATCATCCACATATACTAGAAAGTAAATTGTGATTGAGCGACAGTGATATATGAATAATGAAGTGTCAGACTTAGAATTGAAGAACCCAAAGTTGAGGAGAAATATTTTTAACTTCGTGTACCAAGCTCGTGGGGCTTGTTTCAAACCGTAAAGAGTCTTTTGCAAGCGGCAAACATGAGTAGGATTAGCCTGATCAACATACCCAGGGGTTGAGCCATGTAAACATCCTCAGGTAAAGTTCCATGAAGAAAAACATTATTACATCAAGTTGTGAAATACGCCACCATTACTCAAGGCAATGGAGAGAACAACTCGAATGGTGGTTGGCTTAACAACAGGGCTAAAAGTGTCATGAAATCGACCCCATGGCGTTGATGGAATCCTTTAGCAACCAAACGAGCTTTGTATCGGGATATTGAACCATCTAGATTGTGTTTGATACGAAACACCCATTTACACCCCACAATGTTATGGTTGGAAGGACGACGTACAAGAACCCATGTACAGTTGCGAGCAAGAGCAGCAAGCTCATCATCCATGGCAGCACACCAGTTGGGATCTTTAAGAGTGTTTCTCCATTTTGGGAAAATTATCAGCAGAGAGAGAGAGAGGAAGTAGCACAGATGCATATATAGGGAGTTATATAGATGTATAAAGGGAGAGTTGCAGAGAGGCAGCATATACATGAAGTTGTAGAAGTTTTTAGTCAAAAAATCATACAAATGATATTTACAAAAACGTGGGCAAAAACAAATTTCTATAAACTAATATGAATCGTTGGATTAATGTTGTTACTAAGCATGGCAAATAGACTCGGACGACTCGGGTCCGGGTATACTCGGATCCGAAAAAAAAATTACGGATCCGATTTTGAATTTCGTAGACCCGTAATGTATCGGGTCCGGTTAATCCCGGACTCGGGTACCCGGGACCCAGTACATTCAAAAAAAAAACCAAAAAAATAAAAACAAAAACAACATAACCCAAGTACCATGTACCCAACCCTTATCAAATTTCTAATGTATTCAAACTTATTGTGATATTGTTATTTGTTAATACATAATAGAGTTGAAAAAAAAAATAAAAAAGAAAAAGAAAAAAAAAACCAGTGGAGTTGCGGTACCCGGGTCCGGTTCCGGGTATACCCGGGTCCATCCCGGGTAAACCCGAGTTCGGACCCGTAAGCGTTTTTCCGGGTCCACTGCCGGACTCGGGTCCCACAAAAAAGTTACGGATCCGGATCCGAAAATTACCATCTCTAGTTGTTACACACTTAAAAGGTCTCTAACATACACGATATTTAAGTGTGGATGATCAAAAACAAAATCAATGTTATATTATAGTTAAAGGAACACGCCTAAATATGAGCTTAGAATTCTTGAGTTTCATTGTGGTAAGCTCCACAATATGAGGGGGTTGGTTGACGACTTTGTGATCATAAAAATAATTACAAAAATGTCGAGCAAACATCTACACACAAGATGTAATTATAAAGTTAAATAGATAAATATATAACTAATTAAAAATCAATTTTAATTAAAAATACATTGATGTTCACTTTTTTCAATTTCAATTTTTTTTATGTCCTATCCAAAAAAAAAAAATACATCACTATAAACAAAGTTTATGCTCCTCTTGGTTGATGCTAACTTGAAAACAACACTGGTCATGTATTGACAATAAATACAACAATCATTATTAATAACTCAAGACCCAAGACCATTTTTGGTATCCATAGAATGTAAATACAACTTGTGTAATTTTACTAGTTGATAATATACATATAGTAAGATGATAATCTATATTGTTTTTATATTACGTTTGGGTGTAACCTACAACATACTTCTGAAAGATGAGAAATTTTATGGATAATTTAGCTGGTGAAAGAAGCTCAATCTCAGATCATGATTTTATATTACATATTCTTGGTGGTCTATATTGAAATTATAATTTAGCTGCAGCCTACAAAACTGGTAGAGCAGGAATAGATGATAAGGATACAAAAGATGCTTATTCAAAGCATTTGAATCATGAGGCAAGATTATAAAGAGATTTGGTTATTGCTCAAAATGTAAATAGAAATAATATGGAATCAAATTTTTCTTATAACAAAGGTAATCAAAGGAGAAACTATTCTTATAAGAACAGAGCATATAACAACAACTGAAACACTTCACTTAAAAAGTTGAATAATTCAACATTTATTCTATATTCAGAATTTGCACAATCAAACCACTAAACTTGCCAGCCAAATCATAAATTTTTTTTTTTATGAGAAAAAATATATTATAGCAAAGTACCCCAAAATTAGACAACATATTTTGGAATTGAAGAACTTGGTGTAAGATGCTATAAAATGCATTTTATTCCTTTCAAAAAAAAACTTCATATATTCACAATCAATATTTACATCAACAGAGTTCATCTATCATCAATTTTTAATCACAATGCATTCAAAATTCCAAATAATAATCAAGTCTAAAAGGAGTTGTATAATTCATCATTTCTGAAACAGAACAATCAAAAAATGGTATAGATAAAATTATAAAAAATAAATTCAATGTGAAAAAATAAATTAAAATAAAAATTCATCCATAAACAACTAATCCCAAATCACAGCCCTAAAAAAAATATTAAAACAAACCCAGAAACGAAATTAGAGAAAAGAAACTGACAAACAGACTCTAGTTCAAAACTAACAACTTTCACTAATAATAATAATAATAATAATAATAATAATAATAATAATAATAATAATAATAATAATAATAATAATAATAATAATAATAATAAAATAATAACAACAACAACAACAAAATATTGCCACTTACCTATATTGATTGTTGTTGCGGTGGTGGCGAGGGGAGTGGTGTTGTTGTGGTATTTCTGTAGATTTGAAATGGAGAATGAGAGTATAAGAGAAGGCAAATATGAAACTAAGTGGCCTAAACGAAGAGCTTTCATCCGTTATAATTTTTAAATAATTTAAAGTAAATAATTTTGGTATTGATGGTAAAAATAGAGATTGAAAGTGTTTCTCTATTTTGAGAAAATTATTTAGTAGAGAGAGAGGAAGTAGCAGAGATGCAGATATGGGTGGCAATTTGGGTCATGATTCGTTTATTCATTCGATTCGATTCGATTCGCTTTAAAGCGAATACGGGTTTGAAAAAATGGATTCGTTTAATAAATGGGTCAATTCGATTTGATTTGTTTATTAAACGAATCGAATACGAATTTAAGCTCATGAATTCGTTTATTCGTTTATGATTCGTTTTATTATTTGTATTTACTAGTTTTTGTTAATTTTCAATTAAGATTCGAGAAATTATAATTAATTATCATAGAAAATGTAATATTTCGATATTTGGTGAGATATTTTTAGTAAATATATTAATTACATATTTCATATGTATATATTTATAAAGAATTAATGTAAATCAAGTGTGGTAAATTATTTTATTAAATAATGTCATTGACTAAACGAATAAACGAATATTTGTATTCTATTCGTTTAATAAATGAATCGAATACGATTTTTCTGATATTATGATTCGTTTAATAAACGAATCGAATACGAATCCATCACATTTTGATTCGATTCGTTTATGATTCGATACAAATTCGATTCGTTGATTCGTTTTACCACCCCTTGATGAAGATAAATATAGTTGTAAATATGCAGATAAAAGGAGTTGTAAAGATGTATAAAGGGAGAGTTGTAGAGAGGCAGCATATACATGAAGTTGTAGAGGTTTTCAGTCAAAAAATCGTACAAATGATATTTACAAAAACGCGGGCAAAAATAAATTTCTATAAACTAATATGAATCGTTGGACTAATGTTGTTACACACTTAAAAAGTCTCTTACATACATGATATTTAAGTTTGGAGGATCAAACACAAAATCAATTCTATCATGTAGTCAAAGAATCAAGCCTAAATATGAGCTTAGAATTCTTGAGTTTCATTGTGGTGAGCTCCACAATATGAGGGGGTTGGTGACGACTTCATGATCATGAAAATAATAATAAAAATATCGAGAAAACATCTACACACTAGATGTAATTACAAAGTTAAATAGATAAATATATAACTAAATAAAAATAAATTTTAATTAAAAATACCTTGTTGTTCACCTTTTCAATTTCGAAATTTTTTTTATGTCCTATCCAAAAAGAAATACCTTGCTGTAACTAATATGAGTCATTGGATTAAGGTTGTTACACACTTAAAAGGTCTCTGACATACATGACATCAAAGTGTCGAAGATCAAACACAAAATCAATGTTATCCTATAGTCAAAGGATTACGCCTAAACATGAGCTTAGAATTCTTGAGTTTCATTGTGGTGAACTCCACAATATGAGGGTGTTGGTTGAAAACTTCGTGATCATGAAAATAATTACAAAAAGATCGAGTAAACACCTACACACAAGATGTAATTATAAAGTTAAATTGATAAATATATAACTAAATAAAAAGTATTTTTAATTAAAAATACTTTGTTGTTCACCTTTTAAATTTCAAAAAAACTTTTATGTCCTATAAAAAAAATACCTCTATGTAAATAAAGTTTACGCTCCTTTTGGTCGATGCTGACTTGAAAACAGCTCTGTAAATAATGGTCATGTATTGACAAGAAATACAACAATCATAATTAATAACTCAAGACCCAATACCATTTTTGGTATCCTTGTAATGTAAATACAACTTGTGTAATTTTACTAGTTGATAATATACATATAGTAAGATGATAATCTATATTGTTTTTTATATTACGTTTGGTTGCAACCCACAACATACTCCAGAAAGATGAGAATTTTAGGGATAATTAGCTGATGCATGAAGCTCAATCTCAGATCATGATTTTATATTACATATTCTTGGTGGTCTATATTCAAATTATAATTCAGCTGCAACCTACAAAACTGGCAGTCTGGAAAAGTAGGAATAAATGATATGGATACAGAAGATGTTTATTCAATGCATTTGAATTATGAGGCAAGATTAGAAGAGATTTCGTTATTGCTGAAAATGTAAATAGAAATAATATGAAATCAAATTTTGCTTATAACAAAGGTAATCAAAGGAAAAAATATTCTCATAACAATAGAACATATAACAACAACTGGAACACTCCACTTAAAAAGTTGAATAATTCAACATTCATTCTTTATTCAGAATTTACACAATCAAATCACTAAACTTGCCAATCGAATCATAATATTTTTTTATAAGAAAAAACATAATATAACAAAGTATCCCAAAATTAGACAACAAATTTGGGAATTGAAAAGCTTGGTGTAAGATGCTATCAAATGTATTTTATTCATTTCAAATAAAAACTTCATCTATTCACAATCAATATTTACATCAATAGTTCATCTATCATCAAATTTTAATCATAATGTATTCAAAATCCCAAATTTCAACAATAATCATGTCTAAAGGGAGTTGTATAATTCATCATTTCTGAAACAGAACAATCAAATAAGTGGTATACACAAAACTATAAATATAAAATTCAATCTGAAAAAAAAAACAAATTTAAAATAAAAATTCATCAAAAACCCACAAATCCCAAATCACCACCCTAAACAAAAATATTAAAACAAACCCAGAAAGGAAATTGAGAAAAGAAGCTCACATACAGTCTCAAGTTCAAAACTAACAATTTCACTAATATAAAAAATAATAATAATAATAATAATAATAATACTAAAATAATAATAATAATAACAACAACAAAAATATTGGCACTTACCAATGTTGAATGTTGCTGCGGTGGTGGCGAGGGGAGTGGTGTTGTGGTGATTTGTTGATTTGGAGTGGAGATTAAGAGTAGAATAGAAGGCAAATATGAGATTAAGTGGCCTAAACGGAGAGCTTTCAACCAATTGTAATTTTTAAATAATTTAAAGTAAATAATTTTGGTGTTGAGGGTAAAAAAAAGATTGAAAGTGTTTCTCAATTTTGGGAAAATTATCAACAGAGATGCAGATAGAGGGAGTTGTAGAGACACGGAAATGAGAGTTACAGAGAGGCATCATATACACAAAGTTGTAGAGGTTTTCAGTCAAAAAATCTTATAAATGATATTTACAAAAACGCGGGCAAAAATATGTTTCTATAAATTAATATGAGTCATTGGATTAAGGTTGTTACACACTTAAAAGGTCTATGACATACATGACATCAAAGTGTGGATGATCAAATACAAAATCAATGATATCCTATAGTCAAATGATCAAACCTAAATATGAGCTTTGAATTCTTGAGTTTCATTGTGGTGAGCTCCACAATATGAGGGTGTTGGTTGACGACTTCGTGATCATGAAAATAATTATATAAAAGGTCGAGCAAACACCTACACACTGGATGTAATTATAAAGTAAAATAGATAAATATATAACTAAATAAAATTCATTTTTAATTAAATACCTTGTTGTTTACCTTTTCAAGAAAAAAATTGGGATTTTGGTCTAATTTTTTAATTTGAATGAAAAATTATTACGAATTTCAACCATAATTTTTATCCAAGATGATTTTTTTGTCTTGAATCTCATATCATAAGGAATCTCAAATCTTAATTAGAATTCATATTTTCTACAAATAGACTATAGTTGACCTCAAAATGTTATACAACGTTCATAAAAGCAGCAAATCAAAATGATTATTAACATGAAAAAAATTAAAAATAAAGTTATATGGTTATGTTTTTATTAATAATTATCTTAAGTGCGAATTTGTGAGGTTTTATATTTTCCTTCTTTTTTTAGTTTAATTATATTATATTATTGGGTTATTATGCCAATCCAGATCGTTTATGTCCGATTCATGAATACGAGCAATTATATTTTCCATAATATTACTTAATTTAATGGTAGCACTCTTGTCTTTTATACACTTATTCGATCTAATTACGATTAGATCGAAACTAAATATGGTTTAGTGATACGTGTATATTAGACAAATACCCTATGATTTATAGTATAGTGCGCAGTTACAACGTAATTTGTAATTGACATTGGGAAGCACAATATTAGTTATATATCCTTAAATAAAGTTCATAGTCAAGATTTACTAACACCGGTCGGTTAGTAAAATCCGCTGAGACCAGTACATGTCGTATATCGTGACTTGGTCCGATGGTTTATCCCAGTGAACCATGAGTCTCGGGAGACTCGTATAGACATGTAGGTGTTTATTTGATAAGCACTGAACGACTCACTGAAGGTTTCCTAATAGATGGTACACCAACGTCAATAAGAACTTTCTCGAGTTGAGCGAACATAGTGGTCTTTCGACTTGAGATACCACAGTGGGATATATGAGTTATCCTCCACACTTTGATGCCAATCACGTCACCGATCTATTTAGATCAGACATCTGCATGTTCGTTGGGTGTGGACCGATGCTCATAATATCCAGTGCGTATCAAAAGATGATTTGTCAGTCCTGTGTACAGGGCATAGGCATCCGTACATATTTACGGTCTAGTAAATCCATGGTCGTGGTATAACGTCGAAAACCAGTTCCGAGTGTTATTTAGAGATCGTAAATTGAGAGAAAATTCAAGAAAAAAGCATAGGAAACAAGAGATTAAAGGTAATCTTCTTTAGCCCTAAGCTTAGAAATTTGGTTTCTTATTTCTTGATGGTTTCGAAAGGTTCTAGGGTTCTTTCAATTCTGAAATTTTGGGGCTTTTGGTTGTGGATGATGGATTGGAAGCTTGTGTGCATCTGTGAAGTAGTTTTGGAAGTAATTAATGTAATTATTGTCCAATTTAATCAATTGTTGATGATTTGCTATTCTAGAGTTTATGACCACTCTTGTGGCACCTAGAATTGTTCTTGGGTTATTCATATGTGGTGACTTTGGTTGGTGTCTTGATTAATTAGATTAATCTTGAATTTTTTTTATTTAAAGCATGAAAAATGGGTAATTTTCAGTTCTGGATCAGTTGTGATTAAACTGGAAATTTTGTGATGCATTTGATGTGTTTTGAATGTAATGGATGTGTTTTGGGAGTTGGAACAATTGCCGGAAAGTGTTTCAGAGTTGAAATAAGCGAAAACGGCCAAAAACGGTGTTACCGGATGACTTTTGAGTCAACCGGGTGACGGCTATCCAAACAATGAGTTCGTCACTGTTCGGACAGCCCATGAACTGCCCTAACACTATTGGGGCTGACCTGGGCAGTCTCCATAAGTGTCGGGTAGTTGGTTCAGTCAAAAACGCGTTTTACGTCATTTTGCGGAAAAATATTTTTCATAAAATTTTCGCGACGTTTCAAATATATTTATGTCGTTATTTGATATCGAATAAATTGGTTTAGGTGAAATATGAATAAATTATTAATATTAGATATTGAATAATTTATTCGGTAATTTGAAAAAAATTTAAATTACAATTTCGTCCGAACCGCACTTCCACTGCGCCCATCACCCGAAACCTCAACACATCTATCATCAAAATGTAATCACAATGTATTCAAAATCCCAAATTTCAACAAGAATCAAGTTTAAAGGGAGTTGTATAATTCATCATTTATGAAACAGAACAATCAAAGAAATGGTATACACAAAACTATAAATATAAAATTCAATCTGAAAAAAAAAAAACAAATTTAAAATAAAAATTCATCAATAACCCACAAATCCCAAATCACCGCCTTAAAAAAATTATTAAAACAAACTCAGAAACGAAATTAGAGAAAAGAAGCTCACAGACAGTCTCTAATTCAAAACTAACAATTTCACTAATATAATAATAATAACAACAACAACAACAACAATAACAAAAATATTGGCACTTACCAATGTTGACTGTTGCGGCGGTGGTGGCGAGGGGAGTGGTGTTGTTGTGGTGATTTGTTGATTTGGAGTGGAGATTGAGAGTATAAGAGAAGACAAATATGAGATTAAGTGGCCTAAACAGAGAGCTTTCAACCCATTGTAATTTTTAAATAGTTTAAAGTAAATAATTTTGGTGTTGAGGGTAAAAAAAAGATTGAATGTGTTTCTCCATTTTGGGAATATTATCAACAGAGATGCAGATAGAGGGAGTTGTAGAGACACAGAAAGGGGGAGTTACAGAGAGACAGCATATACATGAAGTTGTAGAGGTTTTCAGTCAAAAAATCGTACAAATGATTTTTACAAAAACGCGGGCAAAAATATGTTTCTATAAACTAATATGAGTCGTTGGATTAAGGTTGTTACACACTTAAAATGTCTATGACATACATGACATCAAAGTGTGGAGGATCAAATACAAAATCAATGTTATCCTATATTCAAATGATCACGCCTAAATATGAGCTTAGAATTCTTGAGTTTCATTGTGGTGAACTCCACAATATGAGGGTGTTGGTTGACGACTTTGTGATCATGAAAATAATTATAAAAAGGTTGAGCAAACACCTACACACTAGATGTAAATATAAAGTTAAATAGATAAATATATAACTAAATAAAATTCATTTTTAATTAAATACATTGTTGTTTACCTTTTAAAAAAAATTGGGATTTTGGTCTAATTTTTTAATTGGAATGAAAAATTATTACGAATTTCAATCATAATTTTTATCCAAGATAATATTTTGTCTTGAATCTCATATCATATGGAATCTCAAATCTTAATTATAATTCAAATTTTCTACAAATAGACTATAATTGACCTCAAAATGTTATACAACGTTCATAAAAGCAGCAAATCAAAATGATTATTAACAAGAAAAAAAAAGTTATATGGTTATGTTTTTATTAATAATTATCCTTAAGTGCGAATTTGTGAGGTTTTATATTTTTCTTCTTTTTTTAGTTTAATTATATTATATTATTGGGTTATTATTATTTCAGTATTTCAAAAACTAAGAAATAATAAATTAGTACAAACAATGTTGAGATATTATATTTTATTACTATATCTTTATAAACTTTGTATTTTACTACATAATCTTATATTTAAGTGGTATATCTTTATAAAAATTACATTTTACTACTATATTTTTATTAAAAAAATATTTTTTATTATAGTAATAAAATGGTTCACCTCAACATTTCTTGTACCCATTTGTTATTTCCTTACGCTTCATGTAGTAAAATGAAAATTTTATAAAGATATAGTGAAGTATTATACCAATATTTCTTGTTTTTATTTGTTATTTCTTAATTTATGAACTAGTAAAATGATAATAATCCTATATTAATCTTTTGTGTGGTGCTACCATTTGGCAATGCAATGGTGTTGCCACTTGCCAATATAAAGGATTGTGAGAATAGTTTGAAATATTTGGTGCATTTAGTAAGTGAATGACTTTAATTTAATAATTATATTTGTCATTTTTAAGAGGTAAATGAACTTGATTTAATTAATATATTTGTAAGTAAATGAACTTGATTTAATTAATGTACTTGTCATTTATAGGTAAATGAATTTATTAATATAATTAGTTATTTGAGTTAAATTTATTAACATTATAAATATATGTAGACACTTTTCATTTTGGAAAGAATTTAAAAAAAAATTATATACTGTTCATACTATTCTTTCTCTTATTTCTTATTATTTGCGTAATCTTTATTTCATGTCTTATGTGATGTACTCCTGTGTCACTTTGAAATTCAAACCATCGTCTAAAATTAAAGATAATGATTTGAGTTTCTTACAAATGCAATAAGAGATATTTCCTCAGAAATTAACAGAAGTATAAACGTCTTCTTAAATGTGGAGGTAGAGATCCGTCCATAATAAGTGTAGATTTTTGAATTAATACTCTGCAGATATTTAAAATATACTAAAGTATTACTAGAAAAATCTAAATTATAATATCTATAGATTATATATAATTTTTTTTTTAAAAAAAAAATGGTAGAGGCAACACCTTTTACTTTTTCTTTTTTGCATTTATTTCTCTTGAAAGTATAATTTATCATTACTTCCATTTTCGAAGGGAAGCGATACATATTGGACAGCTGTCTTGAGTGAAACAATTTTATATCAAACTCTTAATAGAAATTGAACATCAACAAAATTTGACATAGGGGGGTTTGGTAGAAGAGAAAATCATGATAAACACAAGCCAATTTTCTACATGTGACGTCTATCCAACTCACACCTAAAATTTTCAGGATTACAAAATCTGTCAAGATTTTCAGTCTCACCTAAATAAGATTTTAGATTTATCCAAGTAATCATTTGGTTGGGTATTAATT
This sequence comes from Zanthoxylum bungeanum, assembly GCA_019454045.1. Taxonomy (NCBI): domain Eukaryota; kingdom Viridiplantae; phylum Streptophyta; class Magnoliopsida; order Sapindales; family Rutaceae; genus Zanthoxylum; species Zanthoxylum bungeanum. The sequence continues at coordinate 32,398 of SKCR01046649.1, forward strand.
AGGTAAGGTCCAATACTGACTCAAAGACTAAATTCTATAATTCTATTCTTTTTGTGAAAATTTTATTAACATTGATAGCAGGAATGAACAAATAAAGGATTGAGTAGGGTTAATTTTTTACTGATAGGGTCAACATAAAAATTAAATCCAAAGTTGAAAAATAAAAGAGGAGATCCCTCACCGGTTAGGTTGGTCAGATCAAACATTAAAATTAAGGTAAAAATATTTATAAAAAAAAACTAAAAAATTCAAGCCGAATTGGATAGTTTTAACTCTTTAATTCACCCTTTCAGATTAGATCACACCCGAGACCTGACACAATAAATTTGATAACTCAAACTTGACCTAATTTGAATAGATCCGTAAATAGATAGAAGGGTATGACGACCCCTAAAGCCTTGATCTATTCAAGGTTAGTACATGCTAGAAAAAAATTTCAATTTTCTTTCCCGTAAAAGCTTAGCAGTTAGCACACAACATTGAGGAACAATCTTGTTTGAAAAACCAGTAGAGTTTCTTGGTTGTTTTTTTTTTTATTTTTTTGTGTCTATTAAAAATTAGACCAGAAACTGCCACAAGAGGAGGCATTTGTTTTACTAACCACAGCCAACCTGGGCAGCCAGGACATAAGTTCCAGAAATCTGCTCTAAATTCTAATACATAAAAGCTTTTTTCCAGCTAAAAATGTCCCATTCCTATCAGATAACCTACTACTCGAAGAGTTTCTCAAATACTGCTGTACACTTGTACTGGTTCCACAAGTATAAAGTCAAGCCAACACGCAAGAAATGCAGATTTGGAGGAACACCCAAGCGAAAATAAATAGGCATATCCAAATACCCACATAACAGGTTGGCCATTTTTGTTACATTATGGTAACATAGGCTCACCTGTTGATGCAAGCATCTGCACCTCTGTCTCCTCAGCTGTCCGAATATTAGTATTATCTGTTGTAGATTCACCTGCACATATTGCCGAACAAATTTCAGTTAAATGTATAAGAAATGCAATAAGGAATACCAACGATTTGAACACTGAGAAAGGAAATAGATGATAAAGTAAGATCTATTACTGAATATAGAACCAATTGATGGTTGCTTTGCTGACAAACTTCTTTGGAGTTCTGCAAGTATTAAAACGGTTCAAGAAAATATGTCAAAGTTTTTTCCCCATATAAGAGAAGCATAAAAAAACATCAGGAAAAGAAATTCAAAATTTACACAAGGATATTAATATCATTTGTGGGAAACTACTGATGCTCACGTGCTTAAATTACAATTGAGACTTTGCCAAATTCCAACCAACATCATTTCTAATTTATCTTCACAATGATTAATGTACCATGCGACTACATTCCGAAATCTGAAATTATGGCTAATTCCCTTCACGGGCTTTTGCAATGTCTGTGAACTCTACATGGAGTGAGCACTCATCAAATCCCCTTCGCATGAGCTTTATTTTCCATAATTTGGATAAACTATTGTTGGTTGATCACAATGTCTTAATATCGCACTTGGGGTTAGACCACAATGGTCCAATCCAAGTTCTTAATAACCCTTGCCAAGCCATCTACAAAGTCACTAAATTTAGCTAATGTTCTAAGCTTTACTACAGACTATAAGAATCGATATCAGACTGCCAAATCGTCTCCACAATCATGAATCCCCTCCATCCCTTTTCAAGTAAATAAAAATGGAGCAGGAAATACTATTCCTATGACATATGATCAGATTCACTTCTACGTAGCAGCATATAATTCAACCAAATCTGGAAGTCTACCCCGAATTCTTGATTTACAAGAAAAATATCCCATCTTGGAAATGACATTCACCACATTAACTTCAATACTGAAATTAAATTTTTTATCAAATGGCCTTCATAGCTCCAACCAAAACTTAATTTCCAATCATCCATATGCATAATGCAATTTCATGTCAACTCGTTTCTAAGAAATACATAGAACCAGCATATGTTTCTTAAAGAGGAAAACAAAACAAAACAACACACGGGCGCGCACACAAAACAAGAATGGTTTCATAGAAATTGGATTACGCGCTTGCTGTTAAATAGATAAAAGAATCAAAAATAAAAATCTAAAAAATAGACTAATAGATTCATACCAAGGGAACGTAATCCTTTGACAGCATCAAAATTCTTGTATGTATAGCCAACAAAACTTAAATCTTTGGGAGTCAATAGCATCTGCATGAATAGGGGAAAAAGCAATATATGTTACCATAATTTTAAGAATAATAGCTGCCTTAAACTAGTAGTAGCAGTAGAAAGAATATGGAACAAATGGTTAACTATTGCATGAGACTGGAAAACTGCCCAATAAAAATTCTTGCCACCATGTACTTTCCCCCTCTCCCCCTTAACTCTAAAAAGGAACAAAAAGCACAAACACAAAGCTACTGTGCACCTGAAAACTCAATGGATAAAAAGCTGATACTGGCTTAGTAATCACCCATTTTTTTTAATCAGTTTCTTATGTGTATAAATGGAATCACTTCTGTTTACTAAGATGTTGGAAAAATTCCATATAGAGTACAAACTAACAAGTCATCGCATTGTGCAAGTTTATGAACAGCTTGAATCATTACCAACCTTTCGTGAGGGTCCTGAACTAGTTCTTCCAGATGCTGGAGGATCCAACTGAAAAAAAGACCAAAAAGTCTATTTAAAAAAAGGGAAATTTGTATAAGGCACAATAATAAACACAAGTATAAAGAAGAAAGCAACTGGAAAGGCTATGATGAAACAAATAAAATTGCCAAATATGGTGTAATTTTAGTGGACATCATTTGTTCAATTTACAGAGCTTTTGCAGAGATAATTGAACTGAGAATCCAACGAGCATGTTTTCACTCTATGCTGAAGGAAACGACCCATAAACATTTTTATTAATCAACCTCAAAATCTAAAACTGTAGATATGACATGGAGGATAAAATTTCCTAATAAAACGAGAAGTTTCAAAAATAAATATGGCCAAAAGATCTTCAAATGAAAATGTGAAATTAATTTAGAAAGCCAAAGTTGAAAATCAAATATTTATAACTTTCAGCAAATGTTAATTGTCGGGCAATTCATAAAATTTGAGAAATTCATTAATTGCTTTTATCATGCATAATACAGATTAGCCATTGAAATCTGACATGTCATTCTGAACAACTGCTAGATTCATTTTTTTACTAGCATTTACTTCTGCTCATGCTATTTCAGACTAAAGCAGTTAATGCCGATAGTCAATGAAGGCACGACATCAAAATAGCATTTTACGACTCTTGCATCTTTACGAGCCATTGAGCCTCTTTGTATTCCCACTCAAAAAATGCAAAAGTATGTGAAATAACAGTGCAAAACAGAATGCATATGGCACTGGCCCGAAATTGAACAAGTCATTAGGCATAACAAGAATAGTGAAAAGGGAAGATAAACTACTTCATCGAACTTCATAAAATTCTGGGTATCTAGCTCTCCGTTGACTTCTGGTTTGAATGCTGCTTCCACTTCGTAGATTTTGTCCCAGACAATGTCCTTGAACCAAGGATGAACCTGATGCAACAGGAATTTGGCATTTACAAGGAACAAAGGTAGCTGACAGAATGAATAAAATTTTCAAATCTCAAAGCCTTACTTTAATTTGGTGTGCCCCTCCCGTGCCTAGCCTGTGTTCAACATCACATAGCAACCTACAGATCAGATCCTTTGCTTCAGGTGACAACTTCGAATCTTCTGGAAATTTTAGGTGATTTCTCCAATGCACAATCTGGCAGTAAACAGTTTCAGGAAAAATTGGAATCTCCATCCAATTTATTATATCAAATGAAAGTAAAAGAAAAGGTGCATGCAGAGAAAGAAACAAGATAAAAACAAAAGACTGGACAACAAGCAAGGCAATTTTAAAGCATATTCAATAGTGCAAAGACTTTGTTGTACTTTCTTCTGAAATTGCTAGATAACTAACTAGTAGTAATAGAAAAGTGTCTGCACTTGAACTACTGAGGGAACACTGTCAAATTTATATCACATTACTGGCCGACAAAAGCATATAAGCTCAAATTTGAATCACTGATTGTAAACTGCAAATTTTCTCACAAGTATTAAACATATAGTAGACAATACATTTTCAGTTTCACCAAAATTTAAGTGCTTTTTTAAGAAACCTTTACAAGTTTGGTCTCTTTATAACTGCCATACTATGTCAGTATGCCTCAGGGACAGAAGGTCACTGATTAAACAAAAGTTAATAACGAAAAAAGGGGAAAAAATATAAATAATTGAAGCTGGGAATAAAACATCTTATTTTTTTCTTATTGTTTTAACTTCTTGTATATTTTTCTTGTTGGAATTCAAAAATAAAAAAATGAAATTCAATGTAATTGATGATCTGAAACAAACTGATATTTTGAACTGGTGGAAAATACCATTGAAGAAAAAGAGAGAGAGCAGATATCAGAATCTATCAGAGCTGAGATGAAGATATCAATAGAAGCATCAGTCTTACCTTTCTGCATGTTGTTATCGGGTCATCTGCATAAAACGGAGGATAGCCAACAAGCATTTCGTACATTATTGCTCCTAGTGACCACCTGGATAAAATAAACAATTTTGAAAAGCATATGAACACTATTTTAGATGCAAAATGGAATCTGCACAAAAGATTATGTATACTTGCAAATTAAAATCAAAACCTATTATAATCACAATTAGCGTTCACAAATGACAATAAGGCTGAGTTCCCAAAAACACTCTAAATATGAAAAAGCTACGGACAACATGAGATATGAATGAAGATAAAAGACTACATGATTGGAACTGTGAGAACTTATGAGAATTAAAAGTGTAAAACAAAAACTAACCAGTCACATTCCATGCCATATCCTTTCTTTAGTAATACCTCAGGAGCAATGTAGTCAGGTGTTCCCACAGTTGAAAATGCCTTCAAATTAAATTATAAAAACCAATAGTATTCGTAACAATAACACTACCAATAATTACAATAAGAAATATGACACCTAAACAACTCTAGTTCAAATCATAAATGAAGTGCAATGGTAATATATATGACCATAAATGAACAGAAAATAATATACATAATTATATATTAATCTCTGACATCAATACCCAAGTAAAGTAATGGAGATTAAGTGGAAATATTAATTAACTGATTTGTCTGTGTACTATTATTAGATGCAACAGCCACTCGATATGTAATCAAAACTAATATATGTTAGATATGCTTCAAAGAAAAACATCCATCAGTATACATATCTCAAATACGGTAAAAGAAAGTCAGGTTCAGGTATTGAGAAATAAAATCTGGCAAAGTTCAAAAACCAGTGATCAAGGGGAGATGCTTGATGATATGGAGTTGACAACAATGAAACCTAAGAAGGGTGAAATTTATTTTAAGGTTTCATTTCAAGGTTAGTAGCAAATGCATTGCAGTTGAGGTTGGAATCCCTAAACACTAAAACCTTTAGTTTTAAAATCTGAGAGAAGGAAAATATCAAAATTCTCATTATTTGAGTAAAGAGTCCTGTTCGAACAATATTCTGAAACACTCAGATTAAATTCCACCAAATTGATCCCATTTAAACCATAGATTCAGTTTAACAATATCATCAAGATAATTTGTTTCTTTTTTTACATTAATTAATTATTTCAACAAACTTTCAAGCCATCACCATGTGCTTTCATATATGATCGGCAGTGTACTTTTAGAATTAATGCACTACAAATAACACACACTCACAAAAATAAGTTTCTTACCAGTTTCCTCCTGTTCATCTGCCAATGCTGAAGTTGTTCATGAGGGGTTTTCCAACTATTCTTATTATCCGTATCAGGAAAACATCCATCAATATCCATTGGTTCCGCCATATTTTCATCGTCAACGGTTTTATGTTCATGAATTGCATATAAAGTTGAGCAGTCAAGAGGCTTGCAAAGGCCAAAATCTGATAACTTCATGTGACCATTTTTGTCCAGAAGAAGGTTGTCAGGTTTAATATCTCTGAAAATGAAGTGAATGTAAACGAATGAGACAGGGAAAATACCTAATTAACAATAAATTCCAGAGCCAATCACAACAGTATCAAGCTTCAGAAATTAATTTGGGAACACAAGACAATAGCCTGAATATGAACCTGTGAATGTAGTTATGCTTGTGAATAGACTCAATAGCCAGGACACTTTGGGCAATGTAAAACCTAGCCACATTTTCAGTTAAGGTGTCCTCCCTCATCAACAAAGTCATCATATCGCCACCAGGCAGGTATTCCATAATCAAATATAGGTACTCAGCATCCTGGAATGAGTAGTAGAGCTTCACTATGCAATGGCTGGCTACTTCAGCCAGTAAGTTTCTCTCAGCCCTTACGTGTTCTACCTACAGAGCAGAAAGGCATTTTATTGAAATTAGTAAACCAGCATTGTACAAAGCAGCACTAACTGCAACTGCAAACAACACTGTAGTACAAAAGCGTGGACAGTCCAATCCCATGTAAACCATTCACTCTTCTTAATATAATTTCTATTCACAATTCTAATCAAAATAAAAGGAAAATGAGAAAAAGGAAAACATACATATTAACAACGCAACATAAAAAAAAGTGTACAGTGAATCTTTAGACATAAAGCAAGGGAAACTGATTGTGGCAATTTTTTGCTACTGGTTATTCAACTAATTGAATCCTGTCAAAATCCCTATTACCGGACTGATGAGGAGGTGATCTCAGATGAAACATATTCAAGTAACCTAAAAAACTATTTATCTTGATCAACTAATCCATATTTGCCCAATTTCCAATTGCTGTAATAATCGGAACATCAACAAGGTTTCCACTGAAGATGCATGTCCTCAAATATCAGTGCTTCAGCTTCCTATTTCTTTTGTGTCCATATCAATACAAATCCATATACGTGTTTCAATAAAATGTATATGACAGAACCAACCATTATATGTTAGCTCAACCTTATGCCGGTTATTACACTAAGATTTTCTTGAATGGCTCACAGGCACTGAACAAACCCATTATGCAACAAATGCGATACTAGAGTACAAAATACAGAGCAACAGCTGAAAAAGATATGTAACTGTAGAAAAGACACGGTCCCACGAAAGCTAAAACACTAACTGAGCAGTCTATTTCTAATCCTTGGTTACAATGTTAGTTCTACTACTTTAAATTTGTGATGCAAACATCTGTAACGGCATAACAAGGAAATCCTGAAGATTATTTCTTAGATTAAGTTTCATAGCCATCGTTCTATGAAGAGTAGTATGTCTTATCTCACCTGTCCTCTCTTAAGCATTTCAGATTTTTTCAATTTCTTCATGGCATAGATATTTCCAGATTTCTTCTCCCGACACAACCGAACCTGAAGTTTGAGGAAATCATTAGCCAAATTGTTCTCCAGGTTGCATTGGGTTAATATAATAGAAACAAAAGAGTTAAAATTGCTTCTAAAAAATGAATCATGTTGCCAGTGAGAATGATCAAATTCTACTGCAATTTTCTAACCTCACCAAAGGCCCCCCTCCCAATAATAGTCAAAAGCTCAAAATCATCAGCACAGATCTTGTGCCTCTTAAGCCTCATAAACTCTGTCTCTTTTCTCTCCAAATCTTTGATGAGGTTGATCTGTTCCTCCTTGGGCACATCCGAAGAAGCTAATTTTCTTTCTAATACCCATCGTCTGCAATGGAGACAAATTATGTTAATTCTCTTGAAATGAACTTTTGAGTCAAAGGCTTGCATCACATCAAAGAACTTTCAACAGGAAACATCATTTCGAAGAAAGCAACTAGAAACCAACATTAAAAGAGAATAGATGCAAGTGCAGTACTCTAATCTGAAAAGACTACAAAAATTTACAAACAGCACCCAAAAAAAATCCATAGTTGTGATTCCAAACTAACTCAAACCAATCTCAATGTCATATACTGTACGGCACTCACATTGACAAAGTAAGCCACCTATACAACAACTAGACAACATTCACTTTCCCTTAATGCATAACTAGACTATCAGCCACCCATATCATAATAGCAAACATATGCAGTTTTAACAAGTGATAAATCAACAAAACATCCAGTGCATACTTTTATTTGAGATTTTTAAAAAGGCCACAGATTTGAGACAGTGACTCAACGAAACCCTTGTTTAGATCTTGTTATCAACATCTTTGAGTTAATTTCAGCCTAGACATATACATAAATGCAAAAAGTCCATGATCTGCAAACTCCATAAACAAAGAAACATTTTCAATCATCTTCACTTCTTGCCTATTAAATTAAACATAGATCAATCAGCTACTCCAAAGAAAGAAAATTAAACCTTCCACAAGTGTGAATTACCAAAAACACCTTCAGAATCTAGCTAAATCAGATTTTAATAACAAATGTACACTCTTTCAACCTCACATCTAAAACCATAATGTTTTTCCACAAATCAAAAAATTAAAAAATAAATAAACCTGGAACCTTAGCCTAGTAGCTTAATTAATTTACTATCCTCAGTTCAATTAGCTTAGCTATATCAATTACCTCTCTTTGCGTTCTTGAATATTCTTCATCTGAGCTCTGTAGTGATTCTCTATGAACTGTTTGGCTGCTGCTACTTTCTCCATCGTCAGCTTCGAGCCAAGCACTTCCTCCTCGTCAGCTTCCTCCATTTTCACTCTCTCTGAATCTATTAACTCTGAATCTATTTATATGCCAAACACTCCTTTAAAATTATTCTGTTTCTCATCTCAAGTGTTCTTTCTTCTTATTAATTGCAACGACTAGGAGATTATATGTATGCGAGGCCCAGGCCACCTCACCTCACATGTACTAAATTAAATTTTTATCCCCTACTTTCACGCCGCAACCCCACACTCTTCATTTCCACCACTGGTATCGCGCCACGTGTGTGCTCCCTTTGCCGTGCTGTAGTTTAACGATTGTTGTCAGCGGGTGCGATGGATGGGTTCACGCGCTCTAACTCGAGCGTGGTGGGTGAAAACAAGCTGTCGCTTGTCGAGTCATTGAATGATAGTTTACCACAGTTTAGTACATGTGGGGCCCGCTTGTTGGCTTTGATTGGTGTGTGGTGGGCACTCGCTTACTATACGATG
>SKCR01046650.1:0-76528 GCA_019454045.1 Zanthoxylum bungeanum
TCTTGAAACTCATAACTTAAGTATTCGCCACCACGGTCCGATCGCAATGTCTTGATACTCTTGCCTGTTTGTTTTTCTACTTCGTGTCGAAACTCTTTGAATTTCTCAAAAGTTTCCGACTTGTGTCTCATTAGATACACATAACCATAACGAGATGCATCATCCGTAAAGGTTACGAAGTAATGATATCCACCTCTAGCCTGGCTAGACATGGGCCCACATACGTCACTATGAACGAGGGCTAACAGTTCTGTGGCACGTTCACCTTTACCACTAAAAGGTGTTTTAGGCATTTTGCCTAAAAGACAAGATTCGCAGACATCATATGAATTAAGATCAAATCCGTCCAAGTACCCACTCTTCGAAAGTGTGGATATGCGAGTCTTGTTTATGTGTCCTAGACGACAATGCCACATGTAAGCTTCATCTTTTAGATTACTCTTTTTGAGCCTTTTGTTTGTTATTTTATGTTTAGGAGATTCATTTATATTCAAAATATAAAGGCCATTATTTGCTACACCAGTGCAAATTTCTGCATCATTTTTATATAAATAACACCCAGTGTTTCTAAATACAAAAGTGTACCCATGCTGGGTTAACAAAGATACATATATGATATTCCTAGTCAAACTAGGTATATAATAACAGTTCAAAAGTTTAACCATATGCCCCGTGGGCAATTCCAAAACAAAAGTCCCTACAGCCAAAACAGCAATTGGAGTTCCGTTTCTGACTCGTAGATCAATCTCCCCTGAAGCCAGCATCCTGCTATCCTGCAGATCCTGCAAATCAGTACAAATATGAGCAGCACAACCAGAATCAAAAATCCAATTTTTAAAACTAGAAGTAGTCATATTTATCTCAATAACAAACATACCAGAGGCTAGTGCCTTGCCTGCCTTGATATCCTCCTTGTGTCCCTTGCCCATTCGGCAGTCACGTTTCCAGTGACCATTCTTGCCGCAGTTGAGGCAGACATCTTGAGATTTGTCCCTTGGCTTCCCAGAAGCTTTTGTCAACTTGCCTTTACCCTTTTTATTATGTTTCTTCTTCCTCAACCCTCCAGTAGCTTTGGGCCCAGCCTTTGGCCTCTGAGAGGTCGATGTAAAGTGCGCCTCGCGCTTGCCCCCTTTTTGGAGTTCTTTTTCAGACTCCTTCAAAATGGATAATAGCTCTCCAAGAGTGTCATCCGTATCCATCAACTTATAGTTGATTATGATTTGTCTCCAAGTATCAGGAAGTGACTGTAAGATCAAATCTATGGTCAGCTCAGCCTCCAAGACTATTCCTATATTGGCCAACTCATCAATATCGGCGATCATTTGAGCCCCGTGGGCCTCAACTGATGCGCCTTTAGTCATTCGGGCGCGGAAGAGTTTCTTCACTAACTCGTACCTTTCCATCCGCTTGTTGGAGCGGTGGAGATCTCGAAGTCTAACCATCATACTATAAGGATCCAAGTCCCTATTCTGGTGACGGAAGTGCTGAGTCATCGAAGCTAACATAATAGCCTGAGCTGTGTCACAATCATTGCTGTGGGTTTTCCATAACTCCAGCTCAAGTGGGTCAGTGGGCTTAGGCGGGAGAGGTGTTTGTATAGTGTACAACATCCTCTCAGCCCCAAGGACTATCCTCAGGTTCATTTCCCAATCAGCGAAGTTTGTCCCCTTAAGACATTGTCACCCATGATGATGTCTCGGACATTTACCTTGCTAGCCATCTCAACTACGATAGTCCAACTATCTAGTTAACGATAAAATGGGTACATTCAAACTGTTACAAGATAAAATAACAATGAATTAGTCCAACTAATTTTAATTAAACGAAATAATTTTGAAAGACGCGTAAGGCTAAGTATCTGAATGAAATTGCAAATTCAATACTAGCCTCCCACTATTTTTTATCAAGTCTCTAACCCTCTGTTGAGAACTCGGGAAATCCTATTTCCTAGTGGGCTAGGATCCCGTTAAATAACACACAATCTTGACTTTGGCCAACAAATTGTATGCTATTTAACTAGGTAGATCTCAAAGATCAATTGGATCCAATCCAATTCCTAAATCCGGTTAGGTGGACATCCAAGTCCAAAAAATATGTAAATATACTTATGCCAATGTATCTAATACATTTTCCTAACCATATCCTCCGAACCATCTAGGCCTTGGCTTTGGCACAACAAACCTAATGATTCCAGTTAAGCGGGACCCATTGACAAGGAAAGTTTCGTAATCAATGTCGTTGGACAAGAAGCGATCTTGACTTTGGCCAACAAATCACAACTTGGACAAGACACCGATGTGGAACAAAACTCTCATGATTCAAGTACATCCTCAATTGACAAAGGTCTTGACTTTGGCCAACAAACCAATGCCAATTTTGGATCTTGAACAAGAATCATTCAATGGAAGGATAATTGCTTAATATAAATTGAGGGATTTATGCGTAATTGGCAACCAATTTATTATCTTGTTAGGTCTCATCATCATACACCCTTAAGCATGCTTCTAAAACATCATAAAGTGCATAAAATAAATTAATAGTGATATACGGATGGATATGTAAAACAATTTGTTCCTAGAACAAATCACTCCCTTTCCACTCCCCGCTAGTAATTCTACTTCTACCCAGTTACATAATACAATAAGAGAAACCTCATTTACATTGAGGGGAATTAGGTGAGAAGAGAATACAAAGAGATAAAAAGATAAGGCTGGACACGCAAGTCCAATTTATAAATTCTAAATTTACAATAATTTCTAAAATTACCCTTTCCCTTCTAATATCCATCCGCTATACACTATTCATTCTCACATACATGTATATTCATTCAAGACATGCTATACAACCAATCTAATCCAATTAATTAGTCTTTGTTTAAGTGATCATCCAATGTTCAATCAACGGTTTGATTTTGCGCGAGTCCAACTCGTTTGAGAATAAGTACATAAGGTACGAATTCATGAATTATATCGAACTACCCGTTAAATCCAATTTAAGTCGCATTCAATATTAATTCAATTTATTTAATTCCAAATTAAATGTTTACACTTTTAATGTGCTTTTAAAGATTAGATTCTAAATCTTATCAAATTGGGTCTCCAAGCCCAACTAACATCCAATGTGTGTTTAATTAAAGTCCGATGGGCTTTCAATTGATTTATAAAGGCTTGGGCTTTGGTCAATGTGGGTCAAACCCAATTACCAAGCCCAAATAAGGAATCACCCTTAAGTGCCATAAAATCATTTCAAGCCCATAAGGCCCAATTAAACATAAAAGTCCACTAATCAAATTTTAATATTCCAAATTTTAAAATTCAATTGATTAAAGTGTAATGGTATGATTAATTCATTAAACCAAATATTTCAAAAAACACCAATTTAATTTATTAATCATCAATTGTTCAAAACACTTGTCTAACATTTATTTGAACAAAAATCAAGTCCTTTAACATGTCATGTTGTATTCGGCCAAGAGAGATTTTTGCGGTTCGATTTGTTTTTCAATCCAATTGAATCACTAATCTATTAACCGTATTGATTTTAAGTCATCTAATGAACTTGAAAGCAAAATTCAATAAAGTGAAAAGACCTCCATTTTCGGTCAAGCATCAATTTTAGGGAAAAAATCATCCAATGCATTTTTCTCAAAATTGATCATGTATTACATCAAATATCATACATTTAATCATGCTTAAGTCATCTAATAAACTTGTGCATGAAAAATTCCAAATCAATAAAATGACCTACACATTCGGCCAAGGCATCAATTTTGGGGAAAAAATATCCAATACATTTTTCTCAAAATTGATCATGTAATACATCATATAACAAACATTTAAGCACACTCAAATCATCCAATGAACTTGTGCATGCAAAAATTCAACTTAATGGAAGTACCTCACATTCGGCCAAAGCAACATTTTGGGGAAAAATCATCCAATGCATTTTTCTCAAAATTGATCATGTATTATATCATATATTATACATGTAATCATGCTTAAGTCATCAAATAAGCTTGTGCATGAAAAATTTCAAACCAATGGAAGCACCTCCACATTCGGCCAAGACAACCACTTTGGGGAAAAATCATCCAATGCATTTTTCTTAAAATTGATCATGTAATATATCATATAACATACATATAAGCATACTTTAGCATCCAATTTCACAAGAACATGCTTCAATCAATTTTCCCCAAATTAACCCTAATGTATTTCATGCGTAAACATGGCTCTGATACCATTGTTGGTTTCTATAATTAGTCCCAAAGAAAGATTAAGCCATAGAAATACAAATAACATACATGCAAAGCTTGAAGGATGGCGGAAACATACTTACAAAGCTTTGTGACGAAAATGGTGAAGAGGATCCTTGAGCCTCCAAGGTGGGTGATATGCGGCCAAGAACAAGAATGATAGAAGTTGCAATCTTGGGGCTGTTTTCGGCCAAGAACAACAGTGGGGAGAAGCCTCAAATCTTCTAGTACTCCAAGCTCCAAATGCTTTCCCCTATCACCTCCTTTGATCCCTTGTTGTGCTAGCAAAAATGGAGAAAAACAATTTTCTGCCATGGATGAAGCTCACGGCTTGCGTGAAGAAGAAGAGAGGAGAGAGTGTTATGTCTTTTTTTTTTTTTTTTTGTTCTCATGTTTCAAAAACCGTGTGTGACCAAAATGAAAATTAAAAGAATATGATATCAAATACTAAAATGAATTTTTAATCCAAAAACCCTTCAAAACCGTGAAAGGTTTTCCCTCCAAAATAAAATTCATCATTTGCCATCATTACCTTACTTTGAGATTAGAGACAATGATCATCCCTTAAAGGTGACTAGATACATCCATCATCTATTCGTATCAAGTAATGAGATATCGCGATGCGATTTGCGGATACCACTTGATTCAAAATACGAATGTGTCCGCAAACACTTTCGGGCTCGGTTTCGCTAACCGAATTAACGAATTTCCGTCGCGACGTGAATTAAATAATTACGCCTTGCGGAATTACTATTCAGTTCGCTAATGAATTAATTTTAAATTAATTCGTTTGCCCGAATTAAAATCCGATTTTAATTCCGCGTCGAAATCTAATTTCGTTAATAATATATCGAATATATTATTTTATCGATTAATTCCAATTAATCGATCTCTCTCTCTCTCCTAATAAGGCATTTTATCCAAGATAAAGTTTCTCCGTAATTAATCCAAGATTAATAAAGTTCGAATCAAACATCATAGGTGAATCTTCAGGAAGCGACCCAAGAGATCTCCGGATATGTTGGCAGTAAATACGGTCGTTGAATAATCCAAACATGTACGTACCTCGTACTACGTTTTTACCGATTTACAAGACAAGGTTGGCTTCTAGCAAAGCGCCATGCCTACCCAATTCTCCAGAAATATTCTTACTGGAATATTAGATCTTTATCAAGCGTAGTATACCGCAGTATCACGTATATCGATCCAGTATCGGACGATCACATGTTAGGCCTGGGGCTGGGTGTGTGTCTGCCCCGTACGAAACATATATCGGATATCAAACAACTAGTCTCTTTAAATCGGACAATCCTGACCTGGTCATATTATCCCGACGGTTGCAACCTTTTATAGAGTACTACTTCTGTATCCTGCGTGATCATCATCTCCATATGTCTGAAGTGATACTTCCATCTTGACATCACATCTAGTACACTACGATTCTCGATAAACCCAGAAGAGGCGTACACAGAACCGGTTAAAGCCCCGAACACCACAACCAAAGTTTACCGATTGTCGCAAGTACTAGCGATGCAAGTCTCAGGTTAAGACCATATACACCTACCCTGATGCGGCTTCCCATAGACACGCAGACATACTACCAATGGGATTCCGCGGGGTCTGTCCAGAGCGAAGCTGTTTTCCGTACTATCGGTAAAACACAACCTCCTATCGCACTTGCATAAGTATCCAATACTTAAATATATGAGAACTATGTCGTTGTGCCATCACAACTCGCACAAGTGCAATACTAGTCTATTCCGCATTATCGATGTCCGATCTCGATAATACTCCGACTAGGGATATTTAATGATTAAACCTTTTATATTGATACTGTCTCATATCATCTCAATACGGAACTAATCATATGGACTTTTGCCATTAATATATTAAAGTAAATAATTTTACAAAACGGCAAAAGGGCAATTTCATTATCACATAGTTAATTTTGTACAATAATACCATATCATTTACAAAACAGTGACGCTATGGGTCATAATGTCTAACAACTATAGCCGATCTGTTTGTCTATTTCGTGTCGAAACTCTAAAAGTTTCTGATTTGTGTTCGTCAAAAGAAACATATAACCATAACGTGATGCCGCATCCGTTTAAGGTCACGAAATATTCATGTTCACATCTAGCCTAGCTAGATATGGGCCCACTAACTTCACCATGAAAAAGGCTAACAAATCGGTGGCATTTACACTTTTACCAAGTAAACAGTGTTTTAGGTACTTTACCTAACAAACTAGATTCGTAGACTTTATTTGAATAGTCAAATCAGTCCTGGTACCCACTCTTCAAAAGTGTGGATATACGAGTCTTGTATAATTGTGTCCTAGACAACAATGCCACAAATAAGTCTCTATTTGATCAAATCAATTTGAGCTATTTATTTGTCATTTTATATGTTTTGAGATTTTTATTATATTCAAAATATAAATTCTGTTATTCACATCTAATGTTTTATCTCAGTATCATCTTTATATAATGAAACACTGAGTGTTCTAGAATATAAAGGTTTATCCACAATGGATTAAGCACTGATATAGAGATAATGTCTCTAGTCAAACTAGTTACATTATAACAGTTCCTAATTTAAGTACACACCCGAAGGGTAGTTCCTAAACTTAGGTATCTACGGTCGAAACAGCGACTTTCGTCCCGTTTCCGATTCGCAGAGCAATCTCAGCTTGAAGTCAGTATCCTGCTCAAAGCAGATTCTGAACATCAATACATATATTTTATGTACCACACTAAGTATTTAAAATCTAATTTCAATACTAGCTGTGAACATAACTAAGACAAACATTTTCAAAGTCAGAGCCTTGCCCTTTCTTTAATTCCTTCGTGTCTGCCATATCCAAATGGTAGTCACTTTGGTATATGTCAATTATCTTTTCAATATTTCACAAACCTTTGGCCAAGCCTTGGGTTTCGGAATATCGAAACGATGTGCACCTCGTGCTGCATGCCCAATTGCAAACTTTGACTTTATCTCCTCTAGAATAGTCAATTAATTCTCCAAGAATTATAAATTGTAATTTTAATTCTTCTTAAATCTAAAATTAGATTTATGACAAGTATATTAAATTAAGCATTAAAGTCATCATCACATAAATCTTCCAAAGATTTTATGCTCTACTTATTTTGCTTAATTTTGGGCTTAAGGTATAATAAGTTATTTTATCAAATAAAGTAACCTATTATTTATTCCCAATTTGAAAATTAAATTATTTAAAATATTTTAATCCCAGATTATATTTTAAATGTCCAACTTTTCAATTTTATCTTGATTACAATAGTCCAACTATTTAATCAACGATTAGTGGTACTATATATATTATAATGATTATAATAGTCCAACTATATAATCAAATATAATCCAAATTAATTAACCTCAATTACATTGATTACTATAATCCAATTATAAAATCAACTGTAAACTGAAATTAATTAATTCAATATATTGATTAATATAATCCAATTATATATAATCAAGTATAATACAGTCCAACTGTTTATTAAAACAACAATTTAAATATTAGTCCAACTAACATTTAATCTAATGACGAAATAATTTAAATGAGCGCGTATGGCGAGTAATTGAACGAATATTGCAAATTCAATTCTTGCCTCCCACAATTTTTCGTCGAGCCTCTAACCCTCTGTCGAGTACTCGGGAAACCGTGTTTCCTAGTGGGCTAGGATCCCGTTAAATATCACACAATCTTGACTTTGGCCCACAAATTGTATGATAATTAACTAGGTAGATCTCTAAGATCAATTGGATCTCATCCAACTCCTAGATCCAGTAGGTGGACATCCAAGTCCCAAACATATATCTTATATATGCCTATATATCGAATATATACCCTAACCTTTTTCCTCTGAATCAACTAGGCCTTGGCTTTGGCACAACAAACCTAGTGATCCCAGTCAAGCGCGGACCCATTGACATGGAAGCTTCGTAATCAATGTCAATGGACAAGAAGTGGTCTTGACTTTGGCCAACAAACCACAACTTGGACACGACACCGATATGGAACAAAGCCTCGTGATTAAAACACATCTTCGACGGACAAGGGCTTGACTTTGGCCAACAACCCCTGCCAATCTCGGATCTTGAGTAAGAATCACTCAATGGAAGGAAAATAAACGCTTGATATTTAACGAGGGTTTTTCGCGTGCAAATTGGCTACAATTTATTATCTTTGTTAAGGTCTCATCATCATACACGTTAAACATGCATTCTAAAGACATAATAAAGCGCATATGAAATATAATAATGATATGTGGATGGATATTTTACACATTGATCCTAGATCAAATCTCTCACTTTCTCTCTCCAAGCTAGCACAAATATTTCTTCTACCCGTTACACTACACTTCAAAAGAAACCTCATTTACATTGAGGGGAATATGTGAGAAGAGAATACAAGAATAGGAGATAAGGCTGGACTCGCAGGTCTAATTAATAAATCAAATTTATTACAACAATTTCAAATTGCCCCACCCGACTAATATCCATCCGATATACATTATTCAAACATCACAACCATGTATTCATACAAGCATGTTATCAATCAATCTAATCAAATTAATTAATCTGATAATTAGTGATCATCCAATGTTCAAACAAAGATTTGATTTTGTTCGAGTCAAACTCGTATTGCGAACACGTACTCAAAGTACGATTTCTACGAATTAAATTAAATTACATAATTAAATCCAATTTAATACGCATTTAATTCTAATTCATTATTTAATTCCAAATTAAATATTACACTTTATAAAATAAACCTTTACGACTTAAATTCCAAATTAATCGTTACGGGTCTCAAAGCCCGATTAATATCCAATATTAATTTAATTAAAGTCCAATGGGCTTTTAATTAATTTCTTGAGGCGTGGACTTTTGGTCAACTCGGGTCAAACCCGCAACCAAAGTCCAATCCGGGAGTTACCCCATAAGGCCATAAATTAATTTAGGCCCATTAGGCCCAATTAAACGTTAAAGGTTCATTAGTCGCATTTGGGCCTTTTGGAAGCGGTTTTGGGCCTAATTGGATCCAACCAATTTTGGCCTAAACCAACTTTGTACAACAAAGTCCAATAAACCCAATAACAACTTTAAAAGCCCAAATCCAATTTTAAGGCCCAATAATTTAATTTCAAAAATTCCAAATTTTCCAATTAAATTACCTAAAGTGTATAGCATTATTAATTACCCAAATCAAAGTTTCCAAAACACTAAATTTGTCCAATTAATCATGCTTAACATCAATGAATCATGTCCAACATAATTTGATCAAAATCAAACCCAATTTCATGCTTCAAGTGTCTCGGCCAAAGAGGGAAATTATGCCCAAATCAAATTCAATCCAATTGAACCAAATTAAACATAAATTCAACATCCCCAAATGATTTGCAAGTCATCCAATGAACAAAAAAAAAAATCAAAATCCAAGACTATATTAGGGTTCATATTTCGGCCATCAAAGCAAATTGGGGAAAAATTGTTCCAAACACTTTTTCATCAAATTGATCTAATCAATCATCAATTAAACAACATTTAAGCATTCTAAATCATCCAATTTCATTAAACATGCTCAAAATCAAGTTTACCCAAATTAAAGTTTTGGCCAACAATAAGCAAATTGGGGAAAATCAATCCAATTAATTTTTCTTCAAATTGATTACATATAACTCTAAGTTATTCATATACAAACATTCTTAAACAAACAATTTGTCAAAATCATGCTTAAATCAAAAAGCCCCAAATTTTGCTAAGAACCCTAAAAACGTTTTATGCACAAATGGCTCAAGATACCATTGTTGAGTTTCAATCAAGTCCCAAAGATCATAAATCATGCATAAACGAGTTGAATACATATCAAAGGAGGTGCAGAATAACTCATATTGATCGGTAGAGATGCAACGAAGATGAACCAAATTCGCACTTCATGTTTCTGCCTCCCTCCAAGCTCGGTTTTGGGCCTTCTTGAACTGCAGTGGACTGCACGGTGGGGGCTGTTTTGATGCTCCTAAAAATCGGCCATGAAAGACTCCATTGAAGCTCCAAGCTTCAAGCTTTCCAAGCTCACAAATTCACTTCCCTATCACCTTTGTATTCCTCCATGAGTGTGCTAGCACTTAGATCTTGCTACAAGATCAAAAGCTTCTCCATTTTGTGTGAAAAACCAGAAAAAAATGAAGAAGAAAAACGGTCAAGGAGACCGTGAGAAGAGAGAAAACCATTTTGGCTCCATTTTGCCAAAACCGTGAATGTTAATACAAAAGAGAGAAAATGATGCCTTTTTGTATTACCTTTTTTATTTATTTTATTACCAAGTAAGTAAATAAAAGATATACAAAACTTTTATTAAAAAGTCAAAAGCAAAAAGCAAAAGCTTTCAATCAACTTTTCACCCATCACTTCTACTTTTCTTTAAGTCACATCACATCACTTTAATAAAGTGACATGTTGTCAAGTCACATCACTCAAA
This sequence comes from Zanthoxylum bungeanum, assembly GCA_019454045.1. NCBI lineage: Eukaryota > Viridiplantae > Streptophyta > Magnoliopsida > Sapindales > Rutaceae > Zanthoxylum > Zanthoxylum bungeanum. Next base: position 10,767 of record SKCR01046650.1, read on the forward strand.
GTGACAATTGATTTGACGCATGATGTGACTAACGATTTGACGCTTGATGTGACTTGCGTGCCGCGCTCGAATTCGAAATGCGAATGCGCTCGCAATCACTCTCGGGCTCGGGTTCGCTAATTCCAAATTAACGAATTTTCCGTTGCGTCGAAATTAAATGATTACGCTTAGCGAATTCACTATTCACGTCGCTAACGAATTAATTCTAAATTAATTCATTCGCCCGAATTAAAATCCAATTTCAATTCCGCGTCGAAATCTAATTTCGTTATAATATATCGAATATATTAATTTATCGATTAATTCCAAATTAATCGTTCTCTCTCTTTAACGATATTTTATCCGAGATAAAATATCTCTGTAATTAATCCCAGATTAATTTTCTCTCTCATCGAATTAATCCCAGATTAATTAAAGTGCGAGTCATACGTCATCGGTGAATCTTCAGGAACCGACCCATGAGATCTTCGGATATGTTGGCAGTAAATACGGTCGTCGGACTATCCGAACACGTAAGTATCTCGTACTACGTTTATACCGATTTACAAGACAAGGTTGGCTTCTAGCAAAGCGCCATGCCTACCCAATTCTCCAGAAATATTCTTACAGGAATATATAGATCTGTATCAAGCATAGTATACCGTAGTATTATATATATCGGCCCAGTATCGGATTGTCACGTGCTAGGGCTGGGGCTGGATAAGTGTCTGCCCCGTCCGAAGCACATGTCGGATGTCTGGTAACTAGTCTCTATAATCGGATATGCATGACCAGTCATAATATCCCGATGGTTGCGCAACACTTAAGAGCACTAATACCGTATCCTGCGTGACATCATCTCCACTATGACTGAAGTGATACTTCCGTCTTGACATCACACCCAATACACTACGACTCTCTGATAAACCCAGAAGTGGTGTACGCAGAACCGGTTAAAGCCCTGTACCACCAAGACCAAAGTCTATCGATTATCGTGTAAGTATTAGCGATGTAAGTCTCAAGTTAAGACTATACACACCTACCTTGATTTCGGCCTCCCATAGACACATAGTCATAATACCAATGGGATTCCGAGGGGTCTATCCAGAGCGAAGCTGTTTCCCGTACCATCGGTGAAACATGACCTCCTATCGCACTTGCATAAGTATCCAATACTTATATATATGAGAACTATGTCGTTGTGCCCTCACAACGCACACAAGTGGAATACTAGCCTATTCCGCATTATCGATGTCCAGTCTCGATAATACTCCGGCTAGGGATATTTAATGATTAATCCTTCGGGGACTGATATTGTCTCATATCATTCTCAGTCCAGGAACTAATCATAGGGACCTCTCTTCATTTATATATCTATGGTGATCTAATCACAAATGATGAGAGTGCAATTTCCTTGTCACATAGTTAATTTACTACAACAACACAATGATCTGTTCAAATAGTGACGCTATGGGTCATTTTGTCCAACAGACGGAACCCCAAGAACCGCGAATTTGATTTTGTAGGAACAAAACCCTTCCAAGGCCACAAAGAAGACCCACAAAGAACTTGTCTTGTAGATTAGGGTCCTCTACCTAGATAACTTTCCAAGAAATTCAAAAGTAATAGAAACATAATCAAAAACTTTGCCAATAAATTCAATAAAGGAAAAACTACAAAATCACAAAAATCCAACAAAAATGCCTAATAAGTCAACAAATGTGGAAAACTTTTCCCAAAATGTCTAAAGTTGTCTCCTTGCACCAAAAGCTCCTAAATTTCGTGGCCTTCATGTAACAAGGCCCAAATTATGTGTCTCAAGCCCATTAAGTCTTGTCTTGGCCGAATTTTTGGTGTCGGACTTGATTCGTCAAAACTACTTCTATATTGGGCTTGCGTCATTCTCATATATTTCAATCCGGTTCTATAGGTTTGAAAGTTGTCTTGGACTTGAAGATTGAATACAAATTAACCCACAATAAGCCCAATTGAACTATTTCGTCGAGGACCCTCTGGAGGGTACCCTGGATCATATTAGGTGCCAAGTAGTAGAATACAAAAGTTTAGTTCCCAACTTACCCCATAAAACTTTCCAAAAGTGACTAAGGAATTTGACATCACGATCTGGAACTATACTCCATGGAATCCCATGGAGTCGTACTACTTCTCTAAAGAACAAGTCAGCAATGTTAGTGACATCATCAGTTTTATGACATGATATAAAGTGTGTCATCTTACTAAACTTGTCAACCACTACAAAGATGGAATCTCTACCCTTCTTAGTCCTAGGTAAACCAAGATAAAGTTCATCGATACATCCACCCATGGCTCACTAGGTATAGGCAATGGTGTATACAACCTATGAGGCATAACCTTAGATTTAGCATGTTTACAAGTTAAGCATTTATCACACAAACGCTCAATATCTCTCCGCATTTTAGGCCAATAAAAATGTTCACTCAATACTCCTAAGGTTTTGGCAATGCCAAAGTGCCCCATTAAACCTTCCCCATGTGCTTCCCTCAATAACAACTCACGGATACTACAAACAGGAATGCATAATCTATTCTCCCTAAACAGAAACCCATCATGTTGGTAGAATTTACTAAGGCAAACTTTTCACATGCAGCATAGATAGTACTAAAGTCAATATCACTAGCATGAAGTTCTTTAATAAATTCAAACCCAAGCATTCTTGCACTCAATGAAGTAAGTAAAGCATACATTCGCGATAGTGCATCAGTGACAATGTTTTCCTTACCTTGTTTGTAGTGGATTACATATGGAAATGTCTAAACAAATTCTAACCATTTTGCGTGTCGTTTGTTCAGCTTACCTTTGCCCTTCAGATGCTTCAATGATTCATGATCTGTATGGATCACAAACTCTCGATGCCACAAATAATGCTGCCAAGTCTCAAAGGCTCTCACTAGCGCATACAACTTCTTGTCATATGTGGGGTACATCAAAACTGCTCCATTCAGCTTCTCACTAAAGTAAGCTATTGGTCACTTTTCTTGCATAAGAACCGCTCCAATGCCTATCCCATATGCGTCACACTCAATCTCAAATGTCTTCTCAAAGTTGGGTAGTGCCAAGACTGGTGCACTGTAAAACTTCATTTTCAGATCCGAGAATGCACGCTCATGCTCTTTACCCCATTTGAAACCAACAGTTTTCTTCACTACTTCAGTTAGTGGTGCTGCAATACTGAAGTTTTATCAAATCTACGGTAGAAGCTTGCTAATCCATGGAAGCTTCTGATTTTTGTCACTGTTGTTGGTGTTGGCCAATCCTGAATTGCCTTCACCTTTTTCCAAATCTACCTCGATGCCATCTGCACTCACAACAAATCCAAGGAAAACAATTTTATCCATACAAAAAGTGCACTTATCAAAGTTAGCATACAATTTTTCCTGCTTTAACACATCAAGAACATGCTTCAAATGCATAACATGCTCATCTACTCTTTTACCGTAAACTAAGATGTCATCAAAATAAACCACAATAAACTTACCTAAAAATGCACCCATATCATGATTCATCAATCTCATAAATGTGCTAGGTGCGTTTGAAAGACGAAATGGCATAACTAATCATTCATACAAGCCATACCTAGTCTTAAATATAGTTTTCCACTCATCTCCCTCTCTCATGCAAATTTGATGGTATCCACTCTTTAAATCAATCTTACTAAAAAATTTGGAACCATGCAATTCATCCAACATGTCATATAGTCTAGGAATGGGGTGACGATACTTTATCATAATATTGTTGATAGCTCGACAATCAACACATATACGCCACGTCTAAGCACTGGTACTGCACAAGGACTCATGTTTTCCCTTACTTTCCCACTGTCCATCAACTCCCGTACTTGCCTTTGTAGCTCATTTGTCTCATCGGGATTGCTCCTATAAGCCGGTTGTAAGACACAGAAATGGACGACGCTGTTCTGGGCTCGCGGCCCGGTCGGGAGTACGGAGTAGCCCGCGGGGGACTAAAGCGGAGAAATAAAATGGAGTCGCCACCCGGTGTGAACCGGGAAAATGATTTAAGGCCGCACTCACCCCTTGCAAGGGAAGACCTCAAACCGTTGGGTTCGGAATGGTCCCTTACTTATGCCACTTGTAATGAACGGATTTGTGCAATAACTTAACCAAATATAAACAACATACATGTCCAAGAATAACCTAGATCTAGTTCGCATTCATAAAAAATAAACCCTATGTCTATGTCATAATGCTTTAAAAGTAATTATCACAACGACAAACATACGATATCACACAATGAGCATGTTGAATCATCAAATACAAAGAATAAATAACATCCTAAACATAAACGCAATTTAAATTCCTATTGTGAAAGAACATAACTAAATCATGCATAAAAATAAATAATACGCTAAACTTAATCATGCTTAAGAAATAAATAACATACTAACAACCTAATCATGCTCGAATACAAGGTTTGGATGAAACGAAATATGTGTGTCTCTCAAGTGATACGTGGCATTGTATCCCGAGTGCAAACCGTAATACCGTCCACGCGGATTCGGCTACGGAATTTACGTCCGGGTTTCCATCCGATATACCACAAGAGAGAACAAATGTTCCATTCACCCAGAAATCACATCATGCATCAATTCATAATAATCATGCGAAATAAAATAATAAAATAACTAAAAATAAAGGATAATAAATAAAAGGGTGCCCTCAGGTCTTACCTTTTAAGTCACTTTCCGTGAGTGCGTTCCACAGTACCGGAAGGGATATCGTTTTGCTGTTTTCACTGGGCCGCTGTTTCTACTGTTTTCATAGGTCCACTATTTCCGATGTTTTCACTGTTTTTACCGATCCACTGTTTCCGCTGTTTTTGCTGTTTTCTCCATTTCGGTCGTTATTTTCACTCGTTATTTTTTTGTATTTTTCTTTTTATTTTCACTCGTTGTTTTCTCTCTGCTTTTAACTCAAATTCTCATTCTCTCTCTTGGTTATTTTTGGGTCACTTTGGAATTATTTACGTGTGCATGTTAGGGTTTCAGGGAGCTGTTTGGGCTCGGTTTTTGGGTTGATTTGGCACGTGTGCATAGGCTCAGTTTTAAGGCAGTTAGGGCGTTATTTAACGGTTTGCATGCATGTGTTTACGTGGGTTTGTGTGGTTACTGGAAGGGTTTTATGCGTGAGCTGCAGGGGCTATGTAGATGGCATGTTGTTCTTGTGAGTAGGTGTCGGTTTGTTGGTGAGTTGAATGACTGGTTTGTTTGTTATTATTCGGTCAGTATATGGAGTTGTGAGGGTTGCATGGTTTCTGTGTGGGGCGTACGTGAAGTGTCTCGGCTTTTTGGTTTGCTAGGGTTACGTGAGGGCTGTTGGCTTTTAAGGGGAGCTTGGACGTGGCTTTGTCAGCGTATGGTGGAGGGCTCTGTGGCTGATGAATGTGGTTGTTAAGTGATCAATTTGCTTGCTGAGTGTTCGTGAAGGGCTGCTGGGCTTGTCTGGTCCAATCGTGAGGGCTAGTGAATGGAAGGAAGAATTTGTGTGAAGGCATTGGCTAGTGTGATGAAGGGCTGCGTGGAGGCAGTGTGTGCTGAAGCTGTGAAATGCTTCTTTGAGTGGAAGTAGTTAGCCGAGAGATGAGTGGGGTTATATTAAAGGGTGGTTAGTGCGTGAATGCCGAGTAATGAATTGAAGGGTTTATTTCTTTTGTTTGTGTTTGAAGGCAGTGCATGGGTTGGTTTCAGGGGAGAGTTTGACATGTTTCAGAGGCAGGTTGGGGGCAATCTTCATGGCTATTTGAAGGCAGTTAGGACGTGATAAAGAGGCTGCTCATCGGTGTGTAAGTTGCTGAGAGCTGCTAGGATTTTTTTGTTCTTTTGATTGTGCTAACCCCCTGGCCGAGAGAGATGAATGTTTGTTTTTATTTTTTTAGAAAATGGAATGTAGCCTGGATAGGGTATGGTTTGCATGGGTGCTTGTTTGGAGGGTGCAGGGGATTAATGGTTGATTGTGGATGGTGGCGAGATGGGTCGTGATGGGCGTGAGGCATGGGTGAGGTTATGGTTTTTTTGTTATTTGGTGTTTGTTAATTTGCATGAGTGGGGTTTTGGAATATTGGTTCACGTGGGAGTGTAATGGGGGTGGTATGTGCTGAGTTCCTCCTTGAAGAAGAAGGGAGTCTTCTGGCTTTAACAGCATAGGACAGACTGTGGTATATATGACGTGCTTGAAGGGCTTGGGGGCAGTTCAACGTCCAAAGGGCATACATTGGCGTCTTTGAGAGTGTTTAACATGATCAATGAGGGGTAGTATTTAGTGGTTTGCATGAGGGTTTAGGTTCGGCTAAGTGGGTTGGTTCATGGACAAGACTAAGGGCATACATTGGCTGGCGCATGCATGGGTGACGTGAGTGGGTTTGGGTGGCCATGAGTGGGGTGTGCTCATGTGGCCCTTATCTTTTACTGTGTAAGTCTGTCTTTAGGGATTTGGCTTATTGTGTTCGTTGCTGAGAGAAAGAAAAGACCCATATGGTTTGCTTTGATGATTGCCGAGAGATGTCAGAGGGAGAGGGACGACATGGGTTGTTTTACGGGTACGCATGGGTGTGTGTTTGTTTTCTACTATTTGGGTGAGATACTTCGTATGGGTGGTTGCATGAGTGAGGGTATGGGTTTAGTGGCTTTCACGTGGGGTTTGGAATGAAGGATAGGTGTTTGTTTGTATGGTAATTTGGGCGTGAGGTGTGGGTATCTTTGTGAACCGGGCAGAGGGAAAATTCAAAACTGAGACCGAACGACCGAACCTGAAGCTTGAGTGAGCGAACTGTTGGTTTCTATTACCAAGCCCCAAGATCAACAAGAGCAAACAAAATATATATAAATGAATGAACAATATTGAAGTATGGCGGAATCATACTCACAAAAATCGGAATGCGGATGCGTTGATGAAATGAAAACTTCTCCTTTGTGCAGTGATGAATTCGGCCAAGGTGGAAAGTGCAGCTCCAAGCTTTGTTTGATCCTCCCAAGCTCAAGGATTAGTTTCCCATATCACCTATGTATGATCCCTTGAAGGTGCTAGCCTTTGTTGTGATTTTGAATGCACAACTTCTTCAAATCTTGCCACAAAAATGAAGAAATGGAGAGCCCAAAACTGCATGTAGTTTCGGCAATGTGAGAGAGAGGAGAGTTCAATGATTTTTGTTACAAAAAATCAATTTGTATTTATGCCATAATATTTATTAAATTAGTATACCGTAGTATTGCGTATATCGAACCAGTATCGGATGATCACATGTTAGGCCTGGGGCTGGAAATGTGTCTGCCCCGTACGAAACATATATCGGACATCAAGCAACTAGTCTCTTTAAATCGGACAATCCTGACCTGGTCATATTGTCCCGATGGTTGCAACCTTTTATATAGTACTAGTTCTGTGTCCTGCGTGATCATCACCTCCATATGTCTGAAGTGATACTTCCATCTCGACATCACATCCAGTACACTACGATTCTCGATAAACCCATAAGAGTTGTACACAGAACCGGTTAAGGTCCCCAACCACCAAAACCAAAGTTTACCGATTGTCGCAAGTACTAGCGATGTAAGTCTCAGGTTAAGACCATATACACCTACCCTGATGCGGCCTCCCATAGACACGCAGACATACTACCAATGGGATTCCGCGGGGTCTATCCAGAGCGAAGATGTTTTCCGTATCATCGGTAAAACACAACCTCCTATCGCACTTGCATGCAAGTATCCAATACTTAAATATATGAGAACTATGCCGTTGTGCCCTCACAACGTGCACAAGCGCAATACTAGTCTATTCCGCATTATCGATGTCCGATCTCGATAATACTCCGACTAGGGATATTTAATGATTAAACTTTTATGGATTGATACTGTCTCATATCATCTCAATCCGGTATTAATCATATGGACTTTCGCCATTTATATATCAAAGTAAATAATATTACAAAACGGCAAAAGGCAATTTCATTATCACATAGTTAATTTTGTACAATAATACAATATCATTTACAAACAGTGACGCTATGGGACATAATGTCTAACAATCTCCCACTTGGCCTATAGCCAGTCACTCAAGCATCTAATACCCGAACTATGTATGTGTCGTTCAAAAACTTGCTGAAGAACAGCCTTCGTCAGCGGATCTGCAATGTTGTCATCTGATGTGACCTTCTCGACCTTTACATCGCCACGATGTATAATCTCCCGAATCAGATGGTAACGTCGAAGAACATGCTTGGACCGTTGATGAGACCTTGGTTCCTTAGCCTGTGCTATAGCCCCGTTATTGTCACAATACAATGGAACGGGCTCAGCTGCTAACGGAACTACTCCTAATCCGATTAGGAAATTTCGGATCCAAACTGCCTCCTTTGCTACTTCAAATGCAGCGATGTACTCCGCTTCTGTTGTTGAATCGGCAACAGTATCTTGCTTGGAAGATTTCCAGCTCACTGCTTCGTTATTCAAACAAAAAATGTACCCGGATTGCGACTTGTAGTCATCCTTGTCGGTTTGGAAACTTGCATCGGTATACCCAGATACTGCAAGTTCTCCACCTCCATAAATTAAGAATGCATCCTTAGTTCGTTTAAGATACTTAAGGATATTCTTAACTGCTATCCAGTGACCTTCACCTGGATCGGCCTGATAGCGACTGCACATGCTCAAAGCATATGAGACATCAGGTCGTGTACATATCATGGCATACATGATCGATCCGACTGCCGAGGTGAACGGTATCCGACTCATGTTGTCTCTCTCTTCCTGAGTCTTAGGACACATGTTCTTAGACAGAGAGGTACCACGTACCATTGGAACCAATCCCCTCTTGGATTGTTCCATATTGAATCGCTTCAACACTTTATCAATGTATGTACTCTGGGAGAGTCCAAGCAGCTTTCTAGATCTATCCCGGTATCTTTATTCCAAGAATAAAGGCTGCTTCTCCCAGATCTTTCATGGAGAATTTTAATGAAAGCCATGCTTTCACCGACATTAGCATGGGAATGTCATTGCCTATAAGCATACGTCGTCGACATAAAGGACAATAAAAGTAAGTGCTCTCCCACTAACCGTCTTGTATACACAAGGGTCATCTGCGTTTTGCACGAAATCATATTCTTTTATGATCTCATCAAAACGCTGATTCCATGACCGTGATGCTTGCTTCAATCCATAAATGGATCGATTTAACTTACAAACCTTGTTTGCAAGTCTAGGTACGATAAAACCGTCAGGCTGTTGCATATAAACATCCTCCAAAAGGTTTCCGTTAAGGAAAGCGGTTTTAACGTCCATCTCTGCCATATCTCGTAATCGAAATATGCAGCTATTGCAAGCATTATCCGAATGGATTTAATCATGGCAACGGGTGAGAAGGTTTCGTCATAATCAATACCATATTGTTGACGATACCCCTTCGCTACAAGCCTAGCTTTGTACGTTTGTACGTTGCCATCCATGTCGGTCTTCTTCTTGAAGATCCATCTGCATCCAATAGGCTTTACGCCTTCTGGTGCATCAACCAGTGTCCAAACTTGGTTGGCGTATATGGAATCCATCTCGGACTTCATGGCTTCTTGCCATAAAGCGGAATCGATATTTTGTATCGCTTCCCTCATACGTAGCCGACTCATTATCCTCAATAAGATTAATATCTACATGAGGTGAGATCAGGAACCCATACTCTCAGGTACTGTTCTGACTCTCTCCGACCTACGCGGTCCTTGTGTATGTGAAGTTTGTGGTACAGACTCATCCCGGACGGTCTGTTCTTGTTCCGTCGTTGATTCATTGCCAGGAACAGTATCACTACGATCTTCATCGAGTTCTACTTTCCTTCCCACTTACCACTGCATTATAAAATCATTCTCAAGGAAAAATGCTTGTAGAGCAACAATACTTTGTTCTCTTGTGTGATAGAAGTAATATCCTTTGGTTTCCCTAGGATATCCTCGAAAAGACATTTATCAGATTGGGGTTCAAGTTTGGTACCTTCCAAACGTTTAACATATGCCCAGCATCCCCAAATCTTCAGGAAAGATAAACCTGGTTTCCTTCCTGTCCATATCTCATATGGAGTCTGTTCAACAGACTTCGACGGTACCTTATTCAAAATAAGTATAGCACTGTTTAATGCGTATCCCCAGAAGGATATTGGTAGCTCAGTGCGACTCATCATTGACCTTACCATGTCCAACAAGGTGCGGTTTCTCCGTTCGGACACACCGTTTAATTGCGGTGTTCCAGGAGGAGTCCACTGTGAAAGAATACCATATTCTTTCAAGTAATCTTGAACTCATAACTTAAGTATTCGCCACCACGATCTGACCGTAATGTCTTAATACTCTTCCCTGTTTGTTTCTCCACTTCGTGTCAAACTCTTTGAATTTCTCAAAAGTTTCCGACTTGTGTCTCATAAGATACACATAACCGTAACGAGATGCATCATCTGTGAAGGTTACGAAGTAGTGAAATCCACCTCTAGCCTGGCTAGACATGGGCCCGCATACGTCAGTATGAACGAGAGCCAACAGTTCTGTGGCACGTTCACCTTTACCGCTAAAAAGGTGATTTAGGCATTTTGCCTAAAAGACAAGATTCGCAGACGTCATATGAATTGGGATCAAATTCGTCCAAGTACCCACTCTTCGAAAGTGTGGATATGCGAGTCTTGTTGATGTGTCCTAGACGATAATGCCACATATAAGCTTCATCTTTTAGATTACTCCTTTTGAGCCTTTTGTTTGTCATTTTAGGAGATTCATTTATATTCAAAATATAAAGACCGTTATTTGCAACAGCTGTGCAAAATTTCTGCATCATTTTTATATAAAACACAACCAGTGTTTCTAAATACAAAAGTGTAACCCTGCTGGGTTAACAAGGATACAGATATAATATCCTAGTTAAACTAGGTACAAAATAACAGTTCAAAAAGTTTAAGTACATGCCCTGAGGGCAGTTCTAAAAAAACAAAAGTCCCTACGGCCAAAACAAGCAACTGGTGTTCCGTTTCCGACCCGTAGATCCATCTCCCCCGATTGCCAGCACCCTGCTATCCTGCAGATCCTACACATCAGTACAATATAGAGCACCACAACCAGAATCAAAAATCCAATTTTTAAAACTAGAAGTATTCATATTTATCTCAATAACAAACATACCACAGGCGATAGCCTTGCCAGCCTTGATATCCTCCCTCTGCCCTTTGCCCATTCGGCAGTCACATTTCCAGTGACCCCTTCTTGCCGCAGTTGAGGCAGATTGTCGCGAGATTTGTCTTTGGCTTCCTAGAAGCCACTGTCAACTTGCCCTTGCCCTTGTTCTTGAACTTCTTCTTCCTCGCACCTCCAATTGCCTTGGGCCCAGCCCTTGGCGCATGACGAGGTCGATGCATAATGCGCCTCGCGCTTGCTCCCCTTTAGGAGTTCCTTTTCGGACTCCTTCAGCACGGACAACAACTCTCCAAGAGTGTCGTCAGTGTCCATCAACTTATAGTTGATGATGATTTGTTTAAAGTATATCGGGTAGCGATTGTAATAGCATATCAATCGTCAAACTCTGCCTCCAAGACAATGCCCATCTTGGCTAACTCATCTATGTCAGCGATCATTTGAGTCCCGTGGGCCTCAACTGATGCGCCGTCTGTCATCCGGGAGCGGAAGAGTTCCGTTTCCTTACTAGCTCATACCTCTCCATCCGCTTGTTGGTGCGGTGGAGATCACGCAATCTTGCCATCATGTTTATAGGGATCCAAGTCCCTGTTCTGGCGTCTGAAATGCTTGGTCATTGCAGCTAGCATAACTGACTGAGCTTGGTCACAATCGTCACTATGAGTCTTCCATAACTCTAGCTCCTGCTCAGTGGGTTAGGCGGTGGGAGGGGGAGAGGTCTCTGAATAGTATACAGCACCCTCTCAGCCCCAAGCACTATCTTGAGGTTCATTTCCCAGTCGGCAAAGTTTGTCCCTTTGAAGACATTATCGCCCATGATTATGTCGCGGACATTACCCTTGCAAGTCATCTTGACAACTATAGTCCAACTATAAAGTCAACGATGTTATGGGTACAGTCAAACTGTTACAAGCAAAATAACAATATATTAGTCCAACTAATTATTAAAATATTGACGAAATAATTTTGAAAGACGCGTAAGGCTAAGTATCTGAACGAAATTGCAAATTCAATAATAGCTTCCCACTATTTTCTTCAAGTCTCTAACCCTCTTGTGGAGAACTCGGGGAAATCGCATTTCCTAGTGGGCTAGGATCCCGTTAAATAACACACAACCTTGACTTTGGCCAATAAAAGCTGTATGTATGCTATTAACTTAGGTAGATCTCTATGATCAATTGGATCTCATCCAATTCCTAGATCCGGTTAGGTGGACATCAAGTCCCAAACATATGTATAATGTCAATGTATCCATTACATTTTCCTAACCCTATCCTCCGAATCATCTAGGCCTTGGCTTTGGCCCAAAAACAAACCTAATGATTCCAGTTAAGCGGGACCCATTGACGAGGAAAGTTTCGTAATCAATGTCATTGGATAAAAAGTGATCTTGACTTTGGCCAATAAAAATCACGATTTGGACAAGACACCGATATGCAACAAAAACTCTCATGATTCAAGTACATCCTTGATTGACAAAGGTCTTGACTTTGGCCCAAACAAACCAATGCCAACTTCGGATCTTGAACAAGAATCATTCAATGGAAGGAAAATCGCTTAATATTGTTTGAGGGATTTTTCGCGTAATTGGCAACCAATTAATTTATCTTTGTTAGGTCTCATCATCATACACCCTTAAGCATGCTTCTAAAACATCATAAAGCGCGGAAAGTAAAGTAATAGCGATATACGGATGGATATGAACAACAAACTTGTCCTAGAACAAATCACTCCCTTCCTCTCCCGGAGCAGCACTATTCTACTCTTACCCAATTACATAATACAATAAGAGAAACCTCATTTACATTGAGGGGAATTAGGAGAGAAGAGAATACAAAGAGACAATAAGAGAAAGGCTGGACACGCAGGTCCAATTTATAAATTCTAAATTTACAATAATTTCTAAAATTACCCTTCCCTTCTAATATCCATCCGATATACACTATTCATACATCACATCCACATTCATTCATCAAGGCATGTTTATACAACCAATCAAATCCAATTAATTAGTCTTTAATTAGGTGACAATACAATGTTCAAACAATTGTTTGCATTTGCCGCGAGTCCAACTCAATTTGAGAATAAATACTTATAGTATGAATTCACGAATTATATCGAACTACTCGTTAAATCCAATTTAAGTCGTATTCAATACTAATCCTATTATTTAATTCTAAATTAAATATTTACACTTTTATTGTGCTTTTATAACTTAGATTCCAATCTAATACATCGGGTCTCAAAGCCCAACTAACATCTAATGTCCGTTTAATTAAAGTCCGATGGGCTTTCAATTGATTTCTTTAGGCTTGGGTTTTGGTCAATGTATGGGTCAAACCAATTACCAAGCCCAATAAGGAATCACCCTCATATGCCATAAATCAATCAATATCAAGCCCATAAGGCCCAATTAAACATAAAAGCCCATTTATTATATTTGGGCTTAAATGGTGTGATTTAGGCCCATTTTGGATCCAATCCAAATGGTCCAAATCTACTTGGCCCAACCAAGCCCATTATGTCCAAATATAATAGTTTTAGGCCCAATTCAAAATTAAGGCCCAACTAACCAAATTTTAAAATTCCAAATTTTATAACTTAATTAATTAAAGTGTATTATCATGATTAATTCTTTAAATCAATATTCCCAAAATATCAAATTAATCCATTAATCATTTTTTATCTTAAATATATGTCCAACATTATTAATCAAAAAATCAAGTCCCTAATCCTCCATCAAGCATTCGGCCAAGGTGATAAAAAATGGTTCCGATTTCGTTTTCAATCCAATCGAGTTACAAATCATCATTCCATATTGTTTCAAGTCATCTAATGTCTTAAATTAAAAAATCATCTAGTCCATATGCTTGCATGTATTCGGCCAAGCCTCATTTGGGTGGGAAAAATTAATCCAATTTATTTTCCATGATGAAATTGATGATGTATAATCTAAATAACATACATCTAAGCATATTTAATCAAGCAAACTCATCAAATCATGCTTCATACAATTTTCCCCATAACATCCTAATATATTTGCATGCTCTTTAAGCTCAATGATACCATTGTTGGTTTCTATTACCAAGCCCCAAGATCAACAAGAGCAAACAAAATATATATAAATGAATGAACAATATTGAAGTATGGCGGAATCATACTCACAAAAATCGGAATGCGATGCGTTGATGAAATGAAAACTTCTCCTTGTGCAGTGATGAATTCGGCCAAGGTGGAAAGTGCAGCTCCAAGCTTTGTTTGATCCTCCCAAGCTCAAGGATTAGTTTCCCATATCACCTATGTATGATCCCTTGAAGGTGCTAGCCTTTGTTGTGATTTTGAATGCACAACTTCTTCAAATCTTGCCACAAAAATGAAGAAATGGAGAGCCCAAAACTGCATGTAGTTTCGGCAATGTGAGAGAGAGAGGAGAGTTCAATGATTTTTGTTACAAAAATCAATTTATATTTATGCCATAATATTTATTAAATTAATAATAAACTTATGACACAAATCATGCAATGGCTTAGAGTGTCAACACTCAATTTCCATGCAAAACCATTGAGTTATTGTACACTATCTCCATGCAATGCATTAGAGTTAAATAATGCATAATATGACATGTGTCATGTGGGCCCCACACGTTTCCAAATGAAAGTGGGCCCACGTGCACTCACGCGTTCGGGTTCGATATTTCCGAAATACCGAACTTACGTCGCGACGTTAATTAAATCGAATTTAATAAATAATTGCGCCTAGCGAAATTATTATTTACGTCGCTAACGAATTAATTCTAAATTAACTCGTTTGCCCGAATTAAAATCTAATTTTAATTTCGCGTCGAAATCGAATTTCGATTATTATATCGAATATAATAATTTTACGATTAATTCCCAAATTAATCGTTCTCTCTCTATGTATATAGTACTTTATCCAAGATAAAGTCTCTCCGTAATTAATCCAAGATTAATCGATTTGAATCATACGTCATTGGTGAATCTTCGGGAAGCAAGACCCAAGAGATCTCCGGATATGTTGGCAGTAAATACGGTCGTCGGATTATCCGAACACGTACGTACCTCGTACTACGCTTTTACCGATTCACAAGACAAGGTTGGCTTCTAGCAAAGCGCCATGCCTACCCAATTCTCCAAAAATATTCTTATAGGAATATAAGATCTATATCAAGCGTAGTATACCGTAGTATTGCGTATATCGAACCAGTATCGGATGATCACATGTTAGGCCTGGGGCTGGAAATGTGTCTGCCCCGTACGAAACATATATCGGACATCAAGCAACTAGTCTCTTTAAATCGGACAATCCTGACCTGGTCATATTGTCCCGATGGTTGCAACCTTTTATAGAGTACTAGTTCTGTGTCCTGCGTGATCATCACCTCCATATGTCTGAAGTGATACTTCCATCTCGACATCACATCCAGTACACTACGATTCTCGATAAACCCAGAAGAGGGTGTACACAGAACCGGTTAAGGTCCCCAACCACCAAAACCAAAGTTTACCGATTGTCGCAAGTACTAGCGATGTAAGTCTCAGGTTAAGACCATATACACCTACCCTGATGCGGCCTCCCATAGACACGCAGACATACTACCAATGGGATTCCGCGGTGCGGGGTCTATCCAGAGCGAAGCTGTTTTCCGTACCATCGGTAAAACACAACCTCCTATCGCACTTGCATAAGTATCCAATACTTAAATATATGAGAACTATGCCGTTGTGCCCTCACAACGTGCACAGCGTAATACTAGTCTATTCCGCATTATCGATGTCTGATCTCGATAATACTCCGACTAGGGATATTTAATGATTAAACCTTTATGGATTGATACTGTCTCATATCATCTCAATCCGGGTATTAATCATATGGACTTTCGCCATTTATATATCAAAGTAAATAATATTACAAAACGGCAAAAGGCAATTTCATTATCACATAGTTAATTTGTACAATAATACAATATCATTTACAAACAGTGACGCTATGGGACATAATGTCTAAACGAACCAAATCCAAAAAATATCCATTCTTGACATTTCCTTCCGACGACCGATTTTCCGCAACTTCCGCAACTAAAAAAGGTAATGCCTCCATTCGCGGCACATTATGGGCTGATATGCAAAAAATGCAATGCCTACAGTCGCCCCCACTTTGATGGGATCTGTGCAGTGTATGATCATGACAGTCATATCAAGTTCGTTGCAATGCATTTTTAACTTACCTGGCTCGCTATAGTCCACCTGACTTTCCTGCGTCTCGAACATGAGTTGATGTTGCAGTGGACCTCGATCTGGGACGCATCAAATACCTACAACCGACAACGGGGCACCTCGACCCTGGGCACCTCGACCCAAACACCCGCTGACCAATAGGGACCTCGCTGTGGTTATTATCTAGGTCCCAAATCAAACAAGACATGAACAAATGTTGAACACATAACAGAGGTTAGCGGAATATCACCTCGATCGGTTGAGTCGATTTGGCGACGGAATTGATTAAATGAAAAAGATAAAAATATTTGACATGATGAATCGTTGTTTTTGGATATGATTGAATTTATGATGAAGCCACTTTGCTCACTGTTTTGGTGCGCCCACTGCTGCAGTCACTGCCTCCACAATCACTTTTTGAGCTGAGAGAAACGGAGCTCCAAGCCTCGTCCGACGGATCCCGGCTCATGGGTGAACCTCCCTACCACCTTCGCAAGTCTCGTAGTGTGCTAGCACTGCGGTTTTTGCCACAAAAAACCCAACTCTTGCTTCCCTATTCACGCCATTTTGGCTTCAAAACCAGTGAGATTACAGCTTTGGGCTGAGTGCGTGAGTTGAAGAGAGAAAAAGATTAGAGGAGAAAGTTGGTAATTAGTTGCCAAAAGTGTAAATCAATTTTCATTTATATTTCCAAATATAAAAATGATTTACCATTTACTTTTTTAATTCAAAATCAAGTTAATGTTGGAGCCAAAAAAAGCTAAAGATGCTTCCAACCACTTGCATCACTATTCACATCACTTTAAGTCATATCCACTTTAATTAAAGTGACATGTCTGTCAATAATCAATCAATCAATCAATCACATCACTCAAAGTGACATTTGATTTGACGCTTGATGTGACGAATGATTTGACGCTTGATGCGACTTGCGTTGCCGCACTCGAATTCGAAATACGAATGCGCTCGCAATCACACTCGGGCTCGGGTTCGCTAATTCCAAATTAACGATTTTTCCGTCGCGTCGTAATTAAATGATTACGCCTAGCGAATTCACTATTCACGTCGCTAACGAATTAATTCTAAATTAATTCGTTCGCCCGAATTAAAATCTAATTTTAATTCCGCGTCGAAATCTAATTTCGTTTAATATATCGAATATATTAATTTACCGATTAATTCCAAATTAATCGTTATCTCTCTCTAGACGATATTTTATCCTAGATAAAATATCTCCGTAATTAATCCTAGATTATTTTCTCTCTCTCTTCTATATAATCCCAGATTATTTAGAGTGCGAGTTATGCGTCATCGGTGGATTATCGGGAAGCGACCCATGAGATCCCCGGATAAGTTGGCAGTAGTAGTAAATACGGTCGTCGGAGTATCCGAATCACGTACGTACCAAGTACTACGTTCTACCGATTTACGAGACAAGGTCGACTCCTAGCAAAGCACCAAGTCTACCAATTCTCCGGACATATCCATTTAAGAATATTAAGATCTGTATCAAGCGTAGTATACCATTGTATTGTGCATATCGGCCCAGTATCGGATAGTCACGTGCTAGGGCTGGGGCTGGATAAGTGTCTGCCCCGTCCGAAACACATATCGGATGTCTGGTAACATAGTCTCTATAATCGGATATTCATGACCTGGTCACAATATCCCGATTGGATGCGCATCACTCAAGAGCACTAGTACCGTATCCTGCGTGACATCATCTCCACTATGACTGAAGTGATACTTCCGTCTTGACATCACACCCAATACACTACGACTCTCTGATAAACCCAGAAGTGGTGTACGCAGAACCGGTTAAAGCCCTGTACCACCAAGACCAAAGTCTATCGATTATCGTAAGTATTAGCGATGTAAGTCTCAGGTTAAGACTATACACACCTACCTTGATTTCGGCCTCCCATAGACACATAGTCATAATACCAATGGGATTCCGAGGGGTCTATCCAGAGCGAAGCTGTTTCCCGTACCATCGGTGAAACACGACCTCCTATCGCACTTGCATAAGTATCCGATACTTATATATATGAGAACTATGCCGTTGTGCCCTCACAACGCACACAAGTGCAATACTAGCCTATTCCGCATTATCGATGTCCAGTCTCGATAATACTCCGGCTAGGGATATTTAATGATTAATCCTTCGGGGACTGATACTGTCTCATATCATTCTCAATCCAGGAACTAATCATAGGGACCTCTCTTCATTTATATATCTATGGTGATCTAATCACAAATGATGAGAGTGCAATTTCCTTGTCACATAGTTAATTTGCTACAACAACACAATGATCTGTGCAAATAGTGACGCTATGGTCATTTTGTCCAACAATCTCCCACTTGGCACATAGCCAGTCACTCAAGTGTCCCACACCCGAACTATGTACGGTTCGCTCAAATTTGAGGAGGAAAGGTTTTCGTCAGCGGATTTGTTTGATTATCGTCTGACGCGATTTATACGATCATCACATCGCCACGATGTATGATCCGAACGAATCAGATGATATAGAAGTATATATCTGGATCGTCGATGAGACCTTTAATTCCTTAGCCTGTGCTGACGCCTAGCTCAGCTGCTAACAGAACTATATCTAATCTAATTAGATTTATTTTCGATCCAATGGCTTCTATTGCTGCCTCAGCTGCAGCAATAATCCGCATTTGTTGTTTATTCGGCAACAGTTATCTTGCTCGGAATATTTCCAGCTCACTGTCCCAGTGTTCAAACTTTATAGTACCGTAGTATTTAATTGTTTGGAAACTTGCAGCAGTGATCCCAGTCACTTCAAGTTCTCCTTCTCCATAGTTTAAGATAGCATCTTTAGTTCTCTGAGATACTAACAGATGTTCTTAACTTCAATCCAGTGACTATCACTTGGATTGACCTGATCGTGACTCCATATGCTCGAAGCGTATGAGACACCAATACAAGTACATTTTAAATGTACAATTTCCCAGAGAGTGTTAACAACTCCAAATCTATCCCAGTAGAGTAGATCTTTATTCCTTGAATAAAGGTTGTTACTCCCCAGAATTCTACGGAGAATTTCTATTGAAAGCCAAGCTTTCATCAATTGCTTTATGGGAATTTAACTGTCAGTGCGCTCTCCCACTAACCTCCTTATATACAAGAATTATTTCGTTTTGATTCAAATCATAAACCATTATGATTATTTCAAAACGACAGTTCCAAGAACCTTATGCTTGCTTAATCCAAACATGGATCGAATAACCCGCAAACCTTGTTTGTGGTTATACAAAATCGTCAGGATGTTGTAAACATCCTCCAAAAGGTTTCCTTTTCAGGAAAGCGATTTTGATCTATAACTGACACATTTCATAAATGAAATACGCAGTTATCAACAAGCATCTTCAAAATGGATTTACCATGGCAACAGGTAAAAGGTTGAACCGTTATTAACACAATGTTGATAACGATACCTTTCCGTCAAAAGCCCAGCTTTGTACGTTGGTATGTTGCCTTCCATGTATGTCTTCCTTGAAGACGTTTAATGTACCAATAGGCACAATGCCTTGTGGTACAAAACTAGTATCCAAAATAGTTGTTATACATGGAATCCATTTCGGACTCATGGCACTTTGCCATAATAGGGAGTCGATACCTCGTATCACTTCCTCAAAACGTAGTCGGTTGGTATACCTTCATAAGATTGACATCTTTATGAGGTTAGATCAGAAACCCATACCCTAGGTTGTTTTCTGACTCTATCCGATCTACTAGTTTCTTGTGTATTTGAAGATTAATGGTATAGATTCATCATAGATGAACTATTTGTGTTCCATTAAGGACTTCGTGCCTTGAACAGTATTACTCCGATTTTCATCGAGTATCCTATCCTCCCACTGACCACTGCATATCGGTATTCCTCTCAGGAAAAACCGCATGGTGAGCAACAATCACATTGTTCTCATGTGAGATTTACAAGTACTATACTTAAGGTTTCCCTTAGGATAACCTATATTGGCACTTATCCAATTTGGGTCCTTAGTTTGGTATCATCCAAACGTTATGCCTGGCATACCCAAATTATCAGGAATGAGAAACCTCGTTTCTTCCCTGTTCATATCCTATATGACATCTGTCAAACAGATTTATATGGAACCTTATTCTAAATAAGTTTTGCACTGTTAATACATATCCTATTGAAGGAACAGTAGCTCAGAGCGACTCGTGATAAACCTTATCATGTCCAACAAAATTCGGTTTTTAGTTCGGACACACCGTCTAACTGACGTGTCTCGGGAGGAGTCCTCATTTGAAAGAATACCGTACTCTTTCATGTACGTATGAAACTTACTGCTTAAGTATTTTCCATTACGGTCTTACCGTGGCGGAATAATACTATAGCCGATCTGTTTATTTACTTCGTGTCGAAACTTTAAAGTTTCCGATTTGTGTTCTTCAAAAGAAACACATAACCATAACGTGATGCCACATCCGTTAAGGTCACGAAATATTCATGTTCACATCTAGCCTAGCTAGATATGGGCCCACTTACTTCACCATGAATAGGGCTAACAGATCGGTGGCCCTTTTACTATTACCAAGTAATAGTAGTATTTTAGGTACTTTACCTAATAAACTAGATTCGCAGACCTTATTTGAATAGTCAAATCAGTCCTAGTACCCACTCTTCAAAAGTGTGGATATACGAGTCTCGTTTAATTGTGTCCTAGACAACAATGCCACAAATAAGTCTCTATTGATCAAATCAATTTGAGCTATTTATTTGTCATTATTATATGTTTGAGATTTTATTATATTCAAAATATAAATTCTGTTATTCACATCTAATGTGTTTATCTCAGTATCATCTTTATATAATAAAACACTTTAGTGTTCTAGAATATAAAGGTTTTATCCGCAACGGATTAAACACTGATATAGAGATAATGTCTCTAGTCAAACTAGTTACATTATAACAGTTCCTAATTTAAGTACATACCCAAAGGGTAGTTCCTAAACTTAGGTATCTACGGTCGAAACAGCGACTTTCGTCCCGTTTCCGATTCGCAGAGAAATCTCGGCTTGAAGTCAGTATCCTGCTCATAGCGGATTCTGAACATCAATACATATATTTTATGTACCACACTAAGTATTTAAAATCCAATTTCAATACTAGTAGTGAACATAACTTTGACAAATATTTTAAAGTCAGAGCCTCGCCCTTTCTTTAATTCCTTCGTGTCTGCCATATCCAAATGGTAGTCACTTTGGGATATGTCAATTATCTTTTCAATATTTCACAAACCTTTGGCCAAGCCTTGGGTTTTAGAATATCGAAATGATGTGCACCTTGTGCAACATGCCCAATTGCAAACTTTGACTTTTCTCCACTAGAATAGTCAATCAATTCTCTAAGAATTATAATTGCAATTTTAATACCTTTTAAATCTAAAGATAGATTTATTGACAAGTATATTAAATTAAGCACTAAAGTCATCATCACATAAATCTTCCAAAGATTTTATGCTCTACTTATTTGCTTAATTATGGGCTTAGATATAACAAGTTATTTTATCCAAGGATTATATATTTAAAATATTCAAACTTTTCAATCTTTCTTGATTTAATAGTCCATATTTAATCAATTTTAATAGGTAATATTTATTATAATGTTTTGATTACAATAATCCATTATTTAATCAACTATACTTTTAATATTGATTACAATAATCCAATTATTTAATCAACTATAATTTTAATTCAATTATATTGATTACTATAATCCAATTATAAAATCAACTATATTTAATGAGTTTGTATATAGTCCAACTATATATATTTAAAACAACATAAAATATTAGTCCAACTAATACTTTTGATTAATATGACGAGTAAAATATAGATGAGCGCGTTTAGCGAGTATTCGAACGAATGTTGCAAATTCAATACTTGCCTCCCACTATTTTTCGTCGAGCCTCTAACCCTCTGTCGAGTACTCGGGAAACCGTGTTTCCTAGTGGGCTAGGATCCCGTTAAATATCACACAATCTTGACTTTGGCCAACAAATTGTATGATAATTAACTAGGTAGATCTCGAAGATCAATTGGATCCATCCAACTCCTAGATCCAGTAGGTGGACATCCAAGTCCCAAACATATATCTAATATATGCCTATATATCGAATATATACCCTAACCTTTTTCCTCTGAATCAACTAGGCCTTGGCTTTGGCACAACAAACCTAGTGATCCCAGTCAAGCGCGGACCCATTGACATGGAAGCTTTAATCAATGTCAATGGACAAGAAGTGGTCTTGACTTTGGCCAACAAACCACAACTTGGACACGACACCGATATGGAACAAAGCCTCGTGATTAAAACACATCTTCGACGGACAAGGGCTTGACTTTGGCCAACAACCCCTGCCAATCTCGGATCTTGAGCAAGAATCACTCAATGGAAGGAAAATAAACGCTTGATATTTAACGAGGGTTTTTCGCGTGCAAATTGGCTACCAATTTAATTATCTTTGTTAAGGTCTCATCATCATACACCCTTAAACATGCATTCTAAATACATAATAAAGCGAGTATGAAAATAAATAATAATGATATGCGGATGGATACTTAACACATTGATCCTAGATCAAATCTCTCCCTTTCTCACTCAAGCTAGCACTTGTATTACTTCTACCCGTTACACTACACTTCTAAAGAAACCTCATTTACATGGAGGGGAATAGGTGAGAAGAGAATACAAAGAGAATGAAGGTGATAAGGCTGGACACGCAGGTCCAATTTAATAAATCGAATTTATTACAACAATTTCTAAAAGCCCCACCCGACTAATATCCATCCGATATACATTATTCATACAACACAACCACGTATTCACACACATAAGCATGCTATCAATCAATCTAATCAAATTAATTAATCTGATAATTAAGTGATCATCCAATGTTCAAACAACGATTTGATTTTGTTCGAGTCAAACTCGTTTTTGCGAATAAGTACTTAAAGTACGAATTCATGAATTAAATTAAACTACATCATTAATCTAATTTAACATGTATTTAATACTAATTCACTATTCAATTCCAAATTAAATATTACACTTTTATTTAATAAACCTTTTACGATTTAAATTCCAAATTTAATCGTAACGCGTCTCAAAGACCGATTAACGTCCAACGTCAATTCAATTAAAGTCCAATGGGCTTTTAATTGATTTCTTAAGGCGTGGACTTTTGGTCAACTCGGGTCAAACCGATAACCAAAGTCCAATCCGGGATTTACCCCATAAGCCATAAATCAATCTTGGCCCATTAGGCCCAATTGAACTTTAAAGGTTCATTAGTCGCATTTGGGCTTTATGGTTAAGGTTTTGGGCCCAATTGGATCCAATCCATTGGCCTAAACCCAACTTGATAAAATCAAGCCCAATAGGCCCAATTACAACATTAGAAGCCCAATATCAAAATAGGCCCAAATAATAATTAAATTCAAAAAATCCCATTTTCCCAATTTAATTACCAAAGTGTATTACATGATCAATTACCCAAATCAACATTTCTAAAACATGAATTACATAATTAATCATGGTCATTTCATCAATTGGTGTCCAACACAAATTATTCAAAAATCAAACCCATTTACATGCTTAAAGGTCTCGGCCAAGGGAGGGATTTTTTATCCGATTCGAATTCAATCCAATAATTTCACAATCGATATTAAATCCTTATCCCGAATGATTTCCAATACATCCAATGTTCAAAAATCAAAAGATACCAAGACATTAGGGCATAATACTATTCGGCCAAGGTGATCAATTTGGGGATTTTATGTTCAATTCAAAATCCAATCCAATTAGTTCCAAATTAACATTATCCTAATGATTCCAACTCATCAAATGAATCAAAAACAAAAATTCCAAGAATCCAAAATCATCCACACATTCGGCCAACATAACACATTTGGGGAAAATTGTTCTAAACACTTTTCTTGAAATTGATCAAATCAATCTTCAATATTACATATACTAAGCATGCTCAATCATCCAATTTTATTAAATCATGCTCAAATACAAATACCCAATTTTAAGCCCTACAATTTCATGCTTGAACCTATAGCTCTTGATGCCATTGTGGTTATTATCTAGGTCCCAAGATCAAACAAGACATGAAATAAATGTGTGAACACATCAACGGAGGTAGCGGAATACTCACATCGATCGGTTGAGTCGATTTGAGACGACAATGAAGCCACTTTGCTCACTGTTTGGTGCGCCCACTGCTGCAGTCACTGCTCTCACAAATCAGATTTTGACTGAGAGAAACGGAGCTCCAAGCCCTCGCGCGGATCCCGCTCATGGGTGAACCTCCCTACCACCTTCGCAAGTCTCGTAGTGTGCTAGCACTTGCGGTTTTTGCCACAAAAACCCAACTCTTGCTTCCCTTATTCACGCCATTTTGGCTTCAAAAACAGTGATCATTTCATTTTGGGCGTGAGTTTGAAAAGAGAAAAAGAGAGAAGAAAGTTGTTTGTAATTAGTTGCCAAAAGTGTAAATCAATTTTCTTTTATATTTTCCAAAATATAAAAAATGATTTACCATTTACTTTAATTCAAAATCAAGTAAAATGTTGGAGCCAAAAGCTAAAGATGCTTTCCAACCACTTGCATCAACTATTCACATCAACTTTAAGTCATATCAATTTTAATAAAGTGACATGTTTTCAATCAATCAATCACATCAATCAATCACATCACTCAAAGTGACATTTGATTTGACGCTTGATGTGACGAATGATTTGACGCTTGATGCGACTTGCGTTGCCGCACTCGAATTCGAAATACGAATGCGCTCGCAATCACACTCGGGCTCGGGTTCGCTAATTCCAAATTAACGATTTTTCCGTCGCGTCGTAATTAAATGATTACGCCTAGCGAATTCACTATTCACGTCGCTAACGAATTAATTCTAAATTAATTCGTTCGCCCGAATTAAAATCTAATTTTATTCCGCGTCGAAATCTAATTTCTTTAATATATCGAATATAATATTATATCCAAATTAATCGTTATCTCTCTCTAGACGATATTTTATCCTAGATAAAATATCTCCGTAATTAATCCTAGATTAATTTTCTCTCTCTCTTCTATATAATCCCAGATTATTTAAGAGTGCGAGTTATGCGTCATCGGTGGATTATCGGGAAGCGACCCATGAGATCTCCGGATATGTTGGCACTAAATATGGTCGTCGGTGTATCCGATTCACGTACGTACCAAGTACTACGTTCTACCGATTTACGAGACAAGGTCGACTCCTAGCAAAACACCAAGTCTACCCAATTCTCCGGACATATCCATTTAAGAATATACAAGGATCTTTATCAAGTGTAGTATACAAAGTATTGTGTGTATCGGCCCAGTATCGGATAGTCACGTGCTAGGGCTGGGGCTGGATAAGTGTCTGCCCCGTCCGAAACACATATCGGATGTCTGGTAACATAGTCTCTATAATCGGATATTCATGACCTGGTCACGATATCCCGATTGGATGCGCATCACTCAAGAGCACTAGTACCGTATCCTGCGTGACATCATCTCCACTATGACTGAAGTGATACTTCCGTCTTGACATCACACCCAATACACTACGACTCTCTGATAAACCCAGAAGTGGTGTACGCAGAACCGGTTAAAGCCTGTACCACCAAGACCAAAGTCTATCGATTATCGTAAGTATTAGCGATGTAAGTCTCAAGTTAAGACTATACACACCTACCTTGAATTCGGGCCTCCCATAGACACATAGTCATAATACCAATGGATTCCGAGGGGTCTATCCAGAGCGAAGCTGTTTCCCGTACTATCGGTGAAACACGACCTCCTATCGCACTTGCATAAGTATCCGATACTTATATATATGAGAACTATGTCGTTGTGCCCTCACAACGCACACAAGTGCAATACTAGCCTATTCCGCATTATCGATGTACAGTCTCGATAATACTCCGGCTAGGGATATTCAATGATTAATCCTTTGGGGACTGATACTGTCTCATATCATTCTCAATCCAGGAACTAAGCATAGGGACCTCTCTTCATTTATGTATCTATGGTGATCTAATCACAAATGATAAGAGTGCAATTTCCTTGTCACATAGTTAATTTGCTACAACAACACAATGATCTGTGCAAATAGTGACGCTATAGGTCATTTTGTCCAACACTCGCGCCTCGAACTGATGATGTAGTGGGCACCTCTGACCCTGGGCACCTGATTCCCGGAATTACAACGATAAACGGGGGCACTCGAGGCACCTCGACCCCAACACCGCTGACAATATGGACCTCGCCTCGAACTGATGATTAGTGGGCACCTCGACCCAGAACTACAACTGACAACGGGGCGCAACTCGACCCTGGGCACCTCGACCCAAACACCTGCTTGACAATAGGGTACCTCGCCCTCGTACTGATGATATAGGGGACCTCGACCCTGGGCACCTTGACCCGTAACTACAACCGACAACGGGGGCACCTCGACCCTGGGCACCTCGACCCAACACCACTGACAATAGGGACCTCACCCTCAAACTGATGATGTAGTGGGCACCTCGACCCTGGCTACTCGACCCGGAACTACAACCGACAACGGGGGCACCTCGACCCAACACCGCTGACAAAAGGGACCTCGCCCTCGAACTGATGATGTATTGGGCACCTCGACCCAAACTGATACTGATGTGGGCCTCGCCCCCGGACTGGTATATGGGCTTCTCCCCCATATGGATACTGATATGGGCCACGCCCCAAACTAATACTGATATGGGCCTCACCCCCAAAATGATACTGATATGGGCCTCGCCCCAAACTGATACTGATATGGGCCTCGCCCCAAACTGATACTGATATGGGCCTCGCCCCAAACTGATACTGATATGGGCCTCGCCCCAAACTGCTACTAATATTGGCCTCGCCCCCAGACATATACTGATATGGGCCTCGCCCCAGACTGATACTGATATGGGCCTCACCCAAACTCATACTGATATGGGCCTCGCCCCAGACTAATACTGATGTGGGCCTTACCCCACACTGATACTAATGTGGGACTCGTCCCAAACTGATATTGGCCTCGCCCCAAACTGATACTAATGTGGGCCTCGCCCCCAGACTGATATTGATATGGGCCTCGCCCAAACTGATACTAATATGGGCCTCGACCCAAAACTGATACTGATATGGGCCTCGCCCCCAGACTGATATATGGGCCTCGTCCCTAGACGGATACTGATATGGGCCTCGCCCCAAACTGATACTGATATGGGCCACGCCCCCAGACTGATATATGGGCCTCGCCCACAGACGGATACTGATATTGGCCTCGCCCCAAACCGATATTGATATGGGCCTCGCCCAAACTGATACTGATATGGGCCTCGCCCCCAGACTGATACTGATGTGGGCCTCGCCCTAAACTGATATTGATATGGTCCTCGCCCAAACTGATACTGATGTGGACCTCGCTCCAGACTAATACTGATGTGGGCCTCGCCCTCAACTGATACTGATATTGGCCTCGCCCCCAGACAGATACTGATATGGGCCTCGCCCCAGACTGATACTGATATGGGCCTCGTCCGAACTCATACTGATATGGGCCTCGCCCCCAGACTAATACTGATGTGGGCCTTGCCCCACACTGATACTAATGTGGGACTCGCCCCAAACTGATATGGGCCTCGCCCTAAACTGATACTAATGTGGGCCTCGCCCCCAGACTAATATTGATATGGGCCTCGCCCAAAATGATACTAATATGGGCCTCGACCCAAAACTGATACTGATATGGGCCTCGCCCCCAGACTGATATAGGGCCTCGTCCCTAGACGGATACTGATATGGGCCTCGCCCCAAACTGATACTGATATGGGCCACGCCCCCAGACTGATATTGGCCTCGCCCACAGACGGATACTGATATTGGCCTCGCCCCAAAACGATATTGATATGGGCCTGCCCAAACTGATACTGATATGGCCTCGCCCCCAGACTGATACTGATGTGGGCCTCGCCCTAAACTGATATTGATATGGTCCTCGCCCAAACTGACTGATGTGGACCTCGTCGCTCCAGACTAATACTGATGTGGGCCTCGCGCCTCAACTGATACTGATATTGGCCTCGCCCCCAGACAGATACTGATATGGGCCTCGCCCCCAGACTGATACTGATATGGGCCTCGACCGAACTCATACTGATATGGGCCTCGCCCCCAGACTAATACTGATGTGGGCCTTGCCCCACACTGATACTAATGTGGGACTCGCCCCAAACTGATATGGGCCTCGCCCTAAACTGATACTAATGTGGGCCTCGCCCCCAGACTGATATTGATATGGGCCTCGCCCAAAATGATACTAATATGGGCCTCGACCCAAAACTGATACTGATATGGGTCTCGCCCCCAAACTGATATATGTGCCTCGACCCTAGACGGATACTGATATTGGCTGTTAGAGTTTCTAGAGGTCCCAAGATCAAAACTCAAGCATGAATCATAAGTGAATACAACGACGGAAGTTGCGGAATACTTACATCGAGCGGTTGAGCGACGCGGAGGCCACGAAGACACCAAAAACTGCTCACTGCCTCATTGCAATGTACGCCCACTGCTGCAGATTTGGGTTCTGTTTTGCGCCATTTTCAACACGAATTTGAAGCTCCAAGCTTCATCATTTGAATCCCGGCTTATGGGTATACTTCCCTTATCACCTTGGCATGAACCCGGAGTGTGCTAGCACTCTTGTTTTTCCCACAACACACTTGCTTCCCTCCATTTTTGCTTCAAAACTCACGGTCAAACCAGTAAAGAAAAGAAGAAAAATGGCGTGAGAGAGATGAGCAATATTTGGCTCCAAAAAGAAAACCAACGTGAGAGAGAGAGTGTGTTGTTAAAAAATGTAAAGTGTATTAGGTGTCTTTTATTTCCAAAATAATAAACCATATACCACTTTTCCATTTGGAAAAAGTCAAGCCCTTAATGCTTCAACAACTTCCATCAATCACCATCAATCACATCAATCAATCTAGTCAAGTCACATCACTCAAAGTGACTAGTGATTTGACGCTTGATGCGACTAGCGATTTGACGCTTGATTTGACGAGCCGCTCTCGAATTCGAAATGCGAATGCGCTCGCAAATGATCTCGGGCTCGGATTCGTTAATTCTAAATTAACGAATTTTCCGTCGCGTCGTAATTAAATGATTACGCCTAGCGAAATCACTATTCACGTCGCTAACGAATTAATTCTAAATTAATTCGCTCGCCCGAATTAAAATCTAATTTTAATTCCGCGTCGAAATCCAATTTCGTTTAATATATCAAATATATTAATTAATCGATTAATTCCAAATTAATCATTCTCTCTCTTTAAATTGATATTTTATCCCAGATAAAATATCTCTGTAATTAATCCCAGATTAATTTTCTCTCTCATCATATTAATCCCAGATTAATAAAAGTGCAAGTCATACGTCATCGGTGGATTATTGGGAAGCGACCCATGAGATCCCTGGATAAGTCGGCAGTAAATACGGTCGTCGGAGTATCCGAATCACGTACGTACCAAGTACTACGTTCTACCGATTTACGAGATAAGATCGGCTTCTAGCAAAGCACGAAGTCTACCCAATTCTCCGGTCATATTCATCTAAGAATATTTAAGATCTATATCAAGCGTAGTATACCAAGTATTGTGTATATCGGCCCAGTATCGGATAGTCACGTGCTAGGGCTGGGGCTGGAAAAGTGTCTGCCCCGTCCAAAGCACATGTCGGATGTCTGGTAACTAGTCTCTATAATCGGATATGCATGACCTAGTCATAATATCCCGATGGTTGCGCAACACTTAAGAGCACTAATACCGCATCCTGCGTGACATCATCTCCACTATGACTGAAGTGATACTTCCGTCTTGACATCACACCCATTACTCTATGATTCTCAATATACCCATCAGTTGGCGTACATAGAACCGGTTAGAGTCCTAGACGACCTCAACTAAAGTATATTGATTGTCGTAAGCATTAGCGGTGCAAGTCTCAGGTTAAGACCAAATACACCTACCCTGATGTCGGACTCCCATAGACCCATAGTCATAATACCAATGGGATTCCGAGGGGTCTATCCAGAGCGAAGCTGTTTCCCGTACCATCGGTGAAACACAACCTCCTATCGCACTTGCATAAGTATCCAATACTTAAATATATGAGAACTATGCCGTTGTGCCCTCACAACGTGCACAAGTGCAATACTAGCCTATTCCGCATTATCGATGTCCTCTCTCGATAATACTCCGGCTAGGGATATTTAATGATTAATCCTTCGTGGACTGATACTGTCTCATATCATTCTCAATCCAGGAACTAATCATATGGACCTCTCCTCATTTATATATCTATGGTGATCTAATCACAAACGATGAGAGTGCAATTTCCTTGTCACATAGTTAATTTGTACAACAACACCATGATCTATACAAATAGTGACGTTATAGGTCATTTTGTCCAATAATCTCCCACTTGGCACATAGCCAATCACTCGAGTGTCTAACACCCGAACTATGTACGGTTCGCTCAAATTGCTGAGAAAAGATTTTCGTCAGCGGATTTGCATAATTATCGTCTGACGCGATTTATACGATCACCACATCGCCACGATGTATGATCCGAACGAATTAGATGAATATAGAAGTATATATCTGGATCGTCGATGAGACCTTTAATTCTTTAGCCTGTGCTGACGCCTAGCTCAGCCGCTAACAGAACTATATCTAATCTAATTAGATTTATTATCGATCCAAATGGCTTCTATTGCTGCCTCAGCTGCAGCAATAATCCGCATTTGTTGTTTATTCGGCAACAGTTATCTTGCTCGGAATATTTCCAGCTTACTGTCCCGTTATTCAAACTTTATAGTACCACAGTATTTACCGGTTTGGTAACTTGCAGCAGTGATTCTAGTCACTTCAAGTTCTCCTACTCCATAATTTAAGACAGCATCTTTAGTTCTCTAAGATACTAACAGATGTTCTTAACTTCAATCCAGTGACTATCACTCGGATTCTCCTGATTGTGACTCCATATGCTCAAAGCATATGAGACACCAGGTTACGTACATTATTCAATGTACAATTTCTCAGAGAGTTTAACAACTCCAAATCCAAGCCCAGTAGATCTTTATTCCTTGAATAAAGGTTGTTACTCCCAAGAATTCTACGGAGAATTTCTATGAAAGAATATATGAAAGCCAAGCTTTCACCAATTGCTTTATTGGGAATTTCACTGTCAGTGCGCTCCCACTAACCTCCTTATATACACAAGAATCATTTCGTTTTGAATTAAATCATAAACCATTATGATTACATCAAAACGACCATTCCTAGAACCAATGCTTGCTTCAATCCAAACATGGATCGAATAACCTGCAAACCTGTTTGCTTGTTATGGTACGACAAAACCGACAGGATGTTATAAACATCCTCCGAAAGGTTTCCTTTTCAGGAAAGCGATTTTCCGTTAAGCTGTCATATTTCATAAATGAATACACAGCTTTAGCAAGCATTATCCAAATGGATTACAATGGCAACAGGTAAAAGGTTTCGTCGTAATCAACACAATGTTGATAACTCTACCTTTTCTTTACAAGCCTAGCTTAGTGCGTTGGTATGTTGCCTTCCATGTCTGTCTTCCTTGAAGACTTATAAAGTACCAATAGGCACAATGTCTTATGGTACATCAACTAGTATCCAAACTTGTTGATATACATGGAATCCATTTCGGACTCATGACACTTTGTCATAATAGGGAGTCGATACCTTGTATCACTACGTCATACGTAATCAGTTTGTATACCTTAAAAGATTAACATCTTTATGAGGTGAGATCAGAAACCCATACCCTAGGTTGTTTTCTGACTCTCTCCGATCTACGCGGTTCTTGTGTATTCGAAGATTAATGATATAAATTCATCATTGATGAACTATATGTGTTCCATTAAGGATTTCGTGCCTCGAACAGTATTACTCCAATTTTCATCGAGTATCACCATCCTCCCACTGACCACTGCATATCGGTATTCCTCTTAGGAAAACCGCACGGTGAGCAACAATCATATTGTTCTCTTGTGAGATTTATAAGTACTATACTTATGATTTCCATTAGGATAACCAATTTGGCACTTATCCAATTTAGGTTTTAGTTTGGTATTATCCAAACATATGCCTAGCATCCAAAATGGTCAGGAATGAGAAACTCGGTTTCTTTCCTGTTCATATCTAATATGTAATCTGTCAAACAGATTATTATGGAACCTTATTCTAAATAAGTTATTGCACTGTTAAAACTTATCCGTTGAAGGAAATGGTAGCTCAGAGCGACTCGTGATAAACCTTATCATGTCCTCATCTGAAAGAATACCGTACTCTTTCATCTACGTATGAAACTTACTGCTTAAGTATTTTCCATTACGGTCTTACCGTGGCGGCATAATACTATAGCCGATCTGTTTTTCTACTTCGTGTCGAAACTATAAAAGTTTCCGATCTGTGTTCTTCAAAAGAAACACATAACCATAACGTGATGCCACATCCGTTAAGGTCACGAAACATTCATGTTCACATCTAGCCTAGCTAGATATGGGCCCACTAACTGCACCATGAATAGGGCTGACAGATCGGTGGCACTTACACTATTACCAAGTAAACAGTGTTTTAGGTGTTTTACCTAATAAACTAGATTCGTAGACTTTATTTGATTAGTCAAATCAGTCCTAGTACCCACTCTTCAAAAGTGTGGATATACGAGTCTTGTTTAATTTTGTCCCAGACAGCAATGCCACAAATAAGTCTCTATTGATCAAATCAATTTGAGCTATTTATTTGTCATTATATATATTTGAGATTTATTTATATTCAAAATATAAATTCTGTTATTCACATCTAATGTGTTTATCTCAATATCATCCTTATATAATAAAACACTTTAGTGTTCTAAAATATAAGGTTCACCCGTAGTGGGTTAAACACTGATAAAGAGATAAAATGTTACTAGTCCAACTAGTTACATTATAACAGTTCTCTAATCCTGCTCATAGCAGATTCTTAACATCAATACATATATTTTATGTACCATACTAAGTATTTAAAATCTAATTTCAATACTAGTTGTGAACATAATTTTGACAAACATTTTTAAAGTCAGAGCCTTGCCCTTTCTTTAATTCCTTCGTGTCTGCCACATCCAAATGGTAGTCACTTTGGGATATGTCAATTATCCTTTTCAATATTTCAGAAACCTTAGGCCAAGCCTTGGGTTTTTTAGAATATCGAAACGATGTGCACCTCGTGCTACATGCCCAATTGCAAACTTTGACTTTATCTCCTTGAGATTAGTCATTTAATTCTCCAAGAATTATAAATTGCAATTTTAATACTTCTTAAATCTAAAATTAGATTTATGACAAGTATGTTAAATTAAGCACTAAAGTCATCATCACATAAATCTTCCAAAGATTTTATGCTCTACTTATTTTGCTTAATTTTGGGCTTAAGGTATAATAAGTTATTTTATCAAATAAAGTAACCTATTATTTATTCCCAATTTGAAAACTAAATTATTTAAAATATTTTAATCCCAGATTATATTTTAAATATCCAACTTTTCAATTTTATCTTGATTACAATAGTCCAACTATTTAATCAACGATTAGTGGTACTATATATTTTATAATGATTATAATAGTCCAACTATATAATCAAATATAATCTAAATTAATTAACCTCAATTACATTGATTACTATAATCCAATTATAAAATCAACTGTAAACTGAAATTAATTAATTCAAATATATTGATTAATATAATCCAATATATATAATCAAGTATAATACAGTCCAACTGTTTATTAAAACAACAATTTAAATATTAGTCCAACTAACATTTAATATTACGACGAAATAATTTGAATGAGCGCGTATGGCGAGTAATTGAACAATATTGCAATTCAATTCTTTCTCCCACTATTTTTCATCGAGCCTCTAACTCTCTGTCGAGTACTCGGGAAACCGTGTTTCCTAGTGGGCTAGGATCCCGTTAAATATCACACAATCTTGACTTTGGCCAAGAAATGTATGATAATTAACTAGGTAGATCTCTAAGATCAATTGGATCCAATCCAATTCCTAGATCCAGTAGGTGGACATCCAAGTCCTAAACATATATCATATATATGCCTATATATCAATATATATACCCTAACCTATTTCCTCTGAATCAACTAGGCCTTGGCTTTGGCACAACAAACCTAATGATCCCAGTCAAGCGCGGACCCATTGACCATGGAAGCTTCGTAATCAATGTCGATGGACAAGAAGTGGTCTTGACTTTGGCCAACAAACCACAACTTGGACAAGACAACCAATATGGAACAAAGCTTCGTGATTCAAACACATCTTCGACCGACAAGGGCTTGACTTTGGCCAACAACCCATGCCAATCTAGGATCTTGAGCAAGAATCACTCAATGGAAGGAAAAACGCATGATATTTGATGAGGGTTTTTCGTGTGCAAATTGGCAACCAATTTATTATCTTTGTTAAGGTCTCATCATCATACACCCTTAAACATGTTGGATAATATGACCCATAGCGTCACTATTTGTACAGATCACGGTGTTGTTGTACAAATTAACTATGTGACAAAGGAGATTGCACTCTTATCATTTGTGATTAGATCACCTTAGATGTATAAATGATTAGAGGTCCCTGTGATTAGTTCCTGGACGAGAATGATATGAGACAGTATCAGTCCCCGAAGGATTAATCATTAAATATCCCTAGCCGGAGTATTATCGAGACAGGACATCGATAATGCGGAATAGGCTAGTATTGCACTTGTGCGCGTTGTGAGGGCACAACGGCATAGTTCTCATATATTTAAGTATTGGATACTTATGCAAGTGCGATAGGAGGTGTTGTTTCCACCGATGGTACGGGAAACAGCTTCGCTCTGGATAGACCCCTCGGAATCCCATTGGTATTATGACTATGTGTCTATGGGAGTCTGACATCAGGGTAGGTGTATTTGGTCTTAACCTGAGACTTGCACCGCTAATGCTTACGACAATCAATATACTTTAGTTGAGGTCGTCTATGACTCTAACCGGTTCTGTGTACGCCAACTTCTGGGTATATTGAGAATCGTAGAGTATTGGGTGTGATGTCAAGACGGAAGTATCACTTCAGTCATAGTGGAGATGATGTCACGTAGGATACGATATTAGTGCTCTTAAGTGTTGCGCAACCATCGGGATATTATGACTAGGTCATGCATATCCGATTATAGAGACTAGTTACCAGACATCTGACATGTGATTCGGACGGGGCAGACACTTATCCAGCCCCAGCCCTAGCACGTGACTATCCGATACTGGGCCGATATAAACAAATACTTGGTATACTACGCTTGATATAGATCTTAAATATTCTTATAAGAATATGTCCGGAGAATTGGGAAGACTTGGTGCTTTGCTAGAAGCCAACCTTGTCAAGTAAATCGGTAAAACGTAGTACTTGGTACTTACGTGTTCGGATAGTCCGACGACCGATTTGACTGCCAACATATCCGGGGATCTCATGGGTCGCTTCCAAAGATTCACCGATGACGTATGACTCGCACTTTTATTAATCTGGGATTAATATGATGAGAGAGAAAATTAATCTGGGATTAATTACAGAGATATTTTATCTTGGATAAAATATCAATTTAAAGAGAGAGAATGATTAATTTGGAATTAATCGATTAATTAGTATATTTGATATATTAAAAGAAATTGGATTTCGACGTGGAATTAAAATTAGATTTTAATTCGGGTGAGGCGAATTAATTCGTTAGCGACATGAATAGTGATTTCGCTAGGCGTAATCATTTAATTACGACGCGACGGAAAATTCGTTAATTTAGAATTAGCGAATCCGAGCCCGAGATCATTTACGAGCGCATTCGCATTTCGAATTCGAGAGCGGCTCGTCAAATCAAGCGTCAAATCGCTAGTCGCATCAAGCGTCAAATCACTAGTCACTTTGAGTGATGTGACTTGACTAGATTGATTGATGTGATTGATGGTGATTGATGGAAGTTGTTGAAGCATTAAGGGCTTGACTTTTTCCAAATGGAAAAGTTGTATATGGTTTATTATTTTGGAAATAAAAGACACCTAATACACTTTACATTTTTCTACAACACTCTCTCTCTCTCACGTTGGTTTTTTCTTTTTGGAGCCAAATATTGCTCATCTCTCTCACGCCATTTTTCTTCTTTTCTTTACTGGTTTGACCGTGAGTTTTGAAGCAAAAATGGAGGGAAGCAAGTGTGTTTTGTGGCAAAACAAGAGTGCTAGCACACTCCGGGATCATGCGAAGGTGATAAGGGAAGTATACCCATGAGCCGGGAATCACTACAACGAAGCTTGAAGCTAGTTTTGATGATGAAAACCGAAACCATTGAGGACAGAAACTGCTACTGCAGTGCAGTCCACCAGTGAGCAGAATTTCGAATTTTGTTGCTCAAATCGTCGCTCAACCTCTCGATGTAAGTATTCTGCACTTCCGTCGTTGTATTCACTATGATTCATGCTTGAGTTTTGATCTTGGGACCTTTAAAAACTCAAACAAAACATGCATTCTAAACACATAATAAAGCGCATATGATAAAATAATAATGATATGCGGATGGATATTTTACACATTGATCCTAGATCAAATCTCTCACTTTCTCTCTCCCGCTAGCACAAATATTTCTTCTACCCGTTACACTACACTTCTAAAGAAACCTCATTTACATTGAGGGGAATAGGTGAGAAGAGAATACAAAGAATATGAGGTGATAAGGCTGGACCACGCAGGTCCAATTAATAAATCAAATTTATTACAATAATTTCTAAAATTGCCCCACCCATCTAATATCCATCTGATATACATTATTCATGCATCACAACCATGTATTCACTCACATAGCATGCTATCAATCAATCTAATCAAATAAATTAATATGATAATTATGTGATCATCCAATGTTCAAACAACGATTTGATTTTGTTCGAGTCAAACTCGTTTTTGCGAATAAGTACTTAAAGTACGAATTCCCGAATTAAATTAAACTACACAATTAAATCCAATTCAATTTGTATTTAATTCTAATTCACTATTTAATTCCAAATAAATATCACACTTTATTAATAAACCTTTTACGAATTAAATTCCAAATTTAATTGTTACGGGTCTCAAAGCCCGATTAACGTCTAACGTCAACTTAATTAAAGTCCAATGGGCTTTTAATTAATTTCTTAAGGCGTGGACTTTTGGTCAACTCGGGTCAAACCCGCAACCAAAGTCCAATCGGGATTTACCCCATAAGCCTTTAAATTAATTTTGCCCATTAGGCCTAATTAAATTACAAAGGTCCATTATGTCGCATTTGGGCTTTATGGAAGTGGTTTTGGGCCCAATTGGATCCAATCCAATTTGCCTAAAACAAACTTTGTACAACAAAGCCCAATAAGCCCAATAACAACAATTCAAGCTCAATTTCCAAAATTAGCCCAATTAATTAAATTACACAAATCCAATTTCGCAATTTAATTACCTAAAGTGTATATCATGATTAATCACCCAAATTAACATTTCTAAAACATCAATTCATACAATTAATCATGCTCATTATCATCATCATATGTCCAACATATTTTGATTAAAATCAAACCCATATACATGCTTCATTAAGTCTCGGCCAAAGGGGATTTTAATGTCCAACTTTAAACCCAATCCAATTGAATCCAAATCAACATTAAATCAACATCCCCAATTGTTTTCAAGTCATCCAATGAATCAAAAACAAAATACCAAGACAATAAGGGCACTTCATCAATTCGGCCAACACAAGCATTTTGGGGAAATTTGTTCAAACATTTCATCAAATTGATCCAATCAATTATCAATTAAAACATATTCAAGCATACTTAATCATCCAATTTCATAATTACATGCTCAAATTCATTTGACCCAATTTCATGCTAAATAACATACTTGGCAATTTGGGGATTTTACGTCCGAATCGAATTCAATCCA
This sequence comes from Zanthoxylum bungeanum, assembly GCA_019454045.1. Lineage (NCBI taxonomy): Eukaryota > Viridiplantae > Streptophyta > Magnoliopsida > Sapindales > Rutaceae > Zanthoxylum > Zanthoxylum bungeanum. The sequence continues at coordinate 49,377 of SKCR01046650.1, forward strand.
ATTGATTCCGCAATCGTCGTTAAATCATCATCCCGAATGATTTCCAACACATCCAATTGTCAAAAATCAAAAATCCCAAGACATATAATGGTTATTAAATTCGGCCAAGGTAAACTTTTGGGGAAAAAATGATCCAATCACATTTTCTTGAAATTGACCAATCATCAATCTTCAATTCAAACACACATTAAGCATATAAATCCATCCAATTTAATTTATCATGCTCAAAATCAAGTTTGCCCAAATTTTGGCCCTAACTTTTTCATGCTTTTAACCCAAGCTCTAAATGCCATTGTTAGAGTTTCTAGAGGTCCCAAGATCAAAACTCAAGCATGAATCATAAGTGAATACAACGACGGAAGTGCGGAATACTCACATCGAGCGGTTGAGCGACGCGGAGGCCACGAAGACACCAAAAACTGCTCACTGCCTCACTGCAATGTGCGCCCACTGCTGTAGATTGGGTTCTGTTTTGCCGCCATTTTTCAACACGAATTTGAAGCTCCAAGCTTCATCATTTGAATCTCGGCTTATGGGTATACTTCCCTTATCACCTTGGCATGATCCCGGAGTGTGCTAGCACTCTTGTTTTTCCACAAAACACACTTGCTTCCCTCCATTTTTGCTTCAAAACTCACGGTCAAACAGTAAAGAAAAGAAGAAAAATGGCGTGAGAGAGATGAGCAATATTTGGCTCCAAAAAGAAAACCAACGTGAGAGAGAGAGAGTGTTGTTAAAAATGTAAAGTGTATTAGGTGTCTTTTATTTCCAAAATAATAAACATATACCACTTTCCATTTGGAAAAAGTCAAGCCCTTAATGCTTCAACAACTTCCATCAATCACCATCAATCACATCAATCAATCTAGTCAAGTCACATCACTCAAGTGACTAGTGATTTGACGCTTGATGCGACTAGCGATTTGACGCTTGATTTGACGAGCCGCTCTTGAATTCGAAATGCGGAATGCGCTCGCAAATGATCTCAGGCTCGGATTCGTTAATTCTAAATTAACGAATTTTCCGTCGCGTCGTAATTAAATGATTACGCCTAGCGAAATCACTATTCACGTCGCTAACGAATTAATTCTAAATTAATTCGCTCGCCCGAATTAAAATCTAATTTTAATTCCGCGTCGAAATCCAATTTCGTTTAATATATCAAATATATTAATTAATCGATTAATTCCAAATTATCATTCTCTCTCTTAAATTGATATTTTATCCTAGATAAAATATCTCTGTAATTAATCCCATATTAATTTTCTCTCTCATCATATTAATCCCAGATTAATAAAAGTGCGAGTCATACGTCATCGGTGGATTATTGGGAAGCGACCCATGAGATCCCCGGTTAAGTCGGCAGTAAATACGGTCGTCGGAGTAGTATCGAATCACGTACTACCAAGTACTACGTTCTACCGATTTACGAGACAAGATCGGCTTCTAGCAAAGCACGAAGTCTACCCAATTCTCCGGTCATATTCATCTAAGAATATTTAAGATCTATATCAAGCGTAGTATACCAAGTATTGTGTGTATATCGGCCCAGTATCGGATAGTCACGTGCTAGGGCTGGGGCTGGAAAAGTGTCTGCCCCGTCCAAAGCACATGTCGGATGTCTGGTAACTAGTCTCTATAATCGGATATGCATGACCTAGTCATAATATCCCGATGGTTGCGCAACACTTAAGAGCACTAATACCGTATCCTGCGTGACATCATCTCCACTATGACTGAAGTGATACTTCCGTCTTGACATCACACCCAATACTCTACGATTCTCAATATACTCAGCTGTTGGCGTACATAGAACCGGTTAGAGTCCTAGACGACCTCAACTAAAGTATATTGATTCTCGTAAGCATTAGCGGTGCAAGTCTCAGGTTAAGACCAAATACACCTACCCTGATGTCGGACTCCCATAGACACATAGTCATAATACAAATGGGATTCCGAGGGGTCTATCCAGAGCGAAGCTGTTCCCGTACCATCGGTGAAACACAACCTCATATCGCACTTGCATAAGTATCCAATACTTAAATATATGAGAACTATGCCGTTGTGCCCTCACAACGCGCACAAGTGCAATACTAGCCTATTCCGCATTATCGATGTCCTGTCTCGATAATACTCCGGCTAGGGATATTTAATGATTAATCCTTCGTGGACTGATACTGTCTCATATCATTCTCAATCCAGGAACTAATCATATGGACCTCTCCTCATTTATATATCTATGGTGATCCAATCACAAACGATGAGAGTGCAATTTCCTTGTCACATAGTTAATTTGTACAACAACACCATGATCTGTACAAATAGTGACGCTATGGGTCATTTTGTCCAACATGGGCCTCGCCCCAAACTGATACTGATATGGGCCACGCCCCCAGACTGATATATAGGCCTCGCCCACAGACGGATACTGATTTGAGCCTCGCCCCAAACCGATATTGATATGGGCCTCGCCCAAACTGATACTGATATGGGTCTCGCCCCCAGACTGATACTGATGTGGGCCTAGCCCTAAACTGATATTGATATGGGCCTCGCCCAAACTGATACTGATGTGGGCCTCGCTCCAGACTAATACTGATGTGGGCCTCGCCCTCAACTGATACTGACGTGGGCCTCGCCCCAAAACTGATACTGATGTGGGCCTCGCCCCTCAGACTGAAACTGATGTGGGCCTCGCCGCCAGACTGAAACTGATGTGGGTCTCGCCCCAAAATGATATGGGACTCACCCCAAACTGATGCTAATATGGGCCTCGCCCCCAAACTGATACTAATGTGGGCCTCACCCCAAACTGATATGGGCCTCACCCCCAGACTGATATATGGGCCTCGCCCCCAGATGGATACTGATATGGGCCTCGCCCCATACTGATACAGATATGGGCCTCGCCCCCAGACTGATATATGGGCCTCGCCCCCAGACAGATACTGATATGGGCCTCGCCCCAAATTGATCTTGATATGAGCCTCGCCCCAAATAGATACTGATATGGGCCTCGCCCCAAATGATACTGATATGGGCCTCGTCCAAACTGATACTGATGTGGGCCTCGTCCAAACTGATACTGATGTGGGCTTCGCCCCCAGACTGATACTGATATGGTCTTCGCCCCAAACTGATACTGATATTGGCCTCGCCCCCAGACTAATATTGATGTGGGCCTCGCCCTAAACTGATACTAATATGGGCCTCGCCCAAATTGATACTTATATGGGCCTCGACCAAACTGATACTGATATGGGCCTCGCTCAAACTAATACTGATATGGGCCTCGCCCAAACTGATACTGATATGGGCCTCGCCCAAACAGATACTGATATGGGCCTCGCCCAAACTGATACTGATGTGGGCCTTGCCCTAAACTGATATGGGCCTCACCCCAAACTGATACTAATGTGGGCCTCGCCCTAAACTGATGTGGGCCTCGCCCTAGACTGATACTGATATGGGCCTCGCCCAAAATGATACCGATATGGGTCTCGCCCCCAAACTGATACTGATGTGGGCCTTGCCCCAAACTGATATTGGCCTCACCCCAAACTGATACTAATGTGGGCCTCGCCCTAAACTGATGTGGGCCTCGCCCTAAACTGATGTTAGCCTCGCCCCCCAAAGTGCCATACTCAACAAAGACTGATAATGATGCAAATGAATTATTTCAACATACTATATTGCTCTCCTCGAGACAATCTTAATAGCTATACACATTTTTGTCCTTAACGAATGCTTTGTGTCAAAACCAGAGAACCTTCAAAGTACTTGATACACTCAATTTCGATTGTCTGAATGGGTGATTTGAACTAGACTCTTAGTGTGTGTGTGCTAAGGTTCTTTCGCAGTTTAGTCATTTAGTAAGCCAACTTGGTGATTTTGTTTCAGAGAATCGAACCAGTGGGTCTAACCATCCTGGATGTCTTAATCACATTCTGTGATTACTTCAGCATACTCAACATGATATGGTTTTTTTCTCTTTTGTTTTTTTTGTGGTCTCTTTCTTTTCATTTTATTTTATTTTATTTTTTTTCTTTTTTCTGACACACCTACCCTTTAAGGTAGCATTTCTCCTCATGGTGGTCCTAATACTCGCCCATGGGTAGCTTCACGCTTATCGGTTATAGGTGGTCTATTTTTTTTCTTTTTTTTTTTTATTTTATTTCAGAGACTTTTTTTCTTTATTTCCAACCATATCATATATCATAGCATCCGTAAACAAGTGTGGACACCCAGGCAAACGGTCATTCACTAATACATCATCTCTTCAACTAGTCACCTCGATAACTACTCAGGCTTCTACTGCTAGGATCCCGTAATCAAGTGCTCGTGAGTCTAATTGAGATCAATCAATTCAGAATACTGGAGGAGAGCGCGTCTCGCACTTATCGTTTCTAGGGTTTTCCCCTACAGCATTCAATGTCATCACCGGACATATGTCTAACTATTAAAGACTTCTCTCACTCATCAAAATTTTTTTCTTTTCATTTTTTCATTTTTCATTTTTTATTTAAATAACACAAAATAAACAAGATATTAATACATAAGACTAGAGGTTAAGATCCAGATTTAGTTTACGCTTTTTACCACGATCGTCCTCAGACCATTTGATCTCAGAAAGGATAGGGTCCACATGCGGTTCAAAGGCCAAGATTTGGCAATTAAATCCTGGGCAGTTCTGGCTGTGAAAAGGAGTTCGTTCACAGGTTTTGTTACGAACCCATTTCTTCGGTTGTCTTCAAGAAACACATAAAGAAAATCATAAAATCCATCAACGTTAAACAATCCAATAGGTTTCTGGTGTATGTTCAGGTTCGCCCAAGATAGCACTATAAAAATTTCCTCCAACGTGCCCAAGCCTCCTGGTAGAACAATAAAAGCATCTGCACGGTTAATCATTTCCACCAGTCGCTCTGACATTCCCGGCACGAGCAATTCTTCTCCGTTTGATGGTCCTATCAGATTCGCCTCCGCCAAAGGTTTTGGGATGATTTCCAGAACTGGATTGCCTCCGTCATGTACAGCATTTGAAACAATTCCCATCAGTCCAAGATTGCCTCCACCGTATATTAAGTGCATATTCCGTTCAGCAATGACTCGACCCAATTCATGTGCTGCCTCTATGTATTGAGGTTTAGTACCCACACTGGTACCGCAAAACACACAAATGGTTTCAACTCGTCTTCTTGAAGTGGCTTCCATTTTCTCTCTTTTACTCAGATGTATATTTTGAATGTGTTGAGGAGAGAAATATTGAGCTGAATTTATAGTACTTAAAAAAGGATGAGTAATAATTGTACTAATACCTTTCACCGAATGGTTGTTAGCTAAACCACAAAAGAATTGGTCAGAGGTCAAAAAGTTTATGGATCCTGTCTACGACAAAACAACAAAAGAAATCGTGAGTGGTCAAAAAGTCGTGGATTCTATCCACGAAAATAAAAGAAAATACCAAAAGAAGTCCTAAAAGGTCAAAAGTTGTGGATGTTGTCCACGAAAATAACAGAAAATAACAAAAGAAGGAAAATCAAAGCAATAATTAAAGCAAAGGAATTATGTACTCAATACGCCTCTTGCTTGGCATAAGTTCATTAGGATGCGTCTCATGAATTCTTCTTTTACTCTGCCACCACTAATGAATTAGCTCCCATCTTTGTGATTGCCAAGCACCATTCCCTCTGTCTTAAAATGCCGTGTCTTTGCTTTTACCTACCAAAATAACACACAAAATTAAAAATTCTACGACATGTATACACAAAACATGAAAATAGAAATCGGAACAAAGTGTATGGGTTGCCTCTCTGTTTAGCACTAAATTCATCGTCTTCAGCCAGACATGACCGAAATCCATCTGTCATGGTGGCTTCAATGTCGTCCTCAGTGCTTGTGCCACTTTTTGATCTTTGCCGCTTTCTTTTTCTTTTTTCTTCTTTAAAACCTGCGAATACAAAACAACAGAATAAAGATGTGTGCATGCAATGTATACGTATGCAAGTGTAGAGGTCCTCCCTGTTCATGATGGGTTAGACCCTCATTGTGCTCCTTGGTGCCGCATGTCGCTGGTCGTCCCCTGCTGGTTCTTTTTTTGTCTGAAATCTGCAAACACAAAACACAAAACAAATGATGCAAGTTACGTGTATGCATGGATGAATTTCCTATCCCGTCGGGTTAGGTCTTCTGTCAATTCTCTTGGTGACTGCTCAGTCTTCTCTTCCTCAGGCTAAATACAACTTCAATCTGTCAACTTTGATCGGTTCGGTGAACTCATTCTCTTTTAAATCTGATAGTCTCACTGCCATGTTTCCCATTTCTGAATGACTATCATGTCTTTTCTGCTTGCTTCTTCTGAGGATTCCCCGATGGTCTTTCCATTCTGATTGTAAAACTTTATGTTATCGGCTATACTGGGTACGGTCAGACTGGCCACAACATTAGTCAAAACTTGCAACATCTCAATAATTTCAGTTACTCTAATCTCCAATTGATCCATGCAAGATCTCTCGTTTGCTAATTTTCTCATGTTGACTGACGGTCTCTTGACGAGTCTCTCTGCTTTCCTAACCCAACGGGAATCTATGATGGCTTTTAAGACACAAAAGGGTTAACATGATGCGTGTATGCATGAAATGCGTGAGATGCGTGTGATGCAGAAAATACATATATAAGTTGGGCTATCATCATTTTAAAGCATTCAATCACATCATTGCGCGGTGCAAACTTGTCCTTGTTGAAAAGGCCCAATAAGTTCATACTTTTGCGATAACATAACTAAACAACTTCAAATGATAAGATGCCCAAATACAAAATGGCTCATCGGCATTTTATTAGCTTTTGGCCCAATTATCAAAGGACACGAACTCGTTCCAGTTTAAATGGCCCAACCAGTTCATATTTCTTGACAAAAAGTCCAATTGAATCCAAATAACGATGGTCCCAAACAAGCATAAAAGAAATGATTTCTATGGGTCATATAATTAGGGTTCGCATGCAGGTTTAAAAGAATGTAAACAAATGATCGCGATGACGAAGGTTTGCTCACAACTAGGACTCCCCACTCAAGGGTTCGAGCGACCAAGTGAGCGCACCTTTTTTATATCTTACGGTACGTGCCAACGAGTTATGGTATGTGACTAACTGTCAAATGAATTTCCCGTTGTAGATTCCCTAGAGGGAGGGTAGAGTGAGGCTCTCTTAAGTTCCCTAGCCTCTTAGGTTGTTATCGCTTAGAGACAGGAATAAACAACGAGTCCTACAAATTAGTCTATCACAATGAGCTACGGGTGAATGATTATCTAGGTGCCCTCACAGCTTTTCCTTATAGAAAGGTAGTGAGTGAAGGAAGACACCAAACCACCACCTAGCTTTAATAACACCTTTGATTAAACTCTCTAAACTCACAGTAGACATGGTTAATTTAAAGCACAAATCACAAACATTACAAGACATTATTTCGGGGCCGATTCTCTAGTCCCCAATGGAGTCGTCAGACTGTATGTTAGACAGTTATGACCCATAGCGTCACTATTTTGTAAATGATATTGTATTATTGTACAAAATTAACTATGTAGTAATGAAATTGCCTTTTACCATTTTGTAATTTATTTACTTTGACATGTAAATGGTAAAAGTCCCTATGATTAGTTCCGGATTGAGATGATATGAGAAAGTATCAATCCATAAAGGTTTAATCATTAAATATCCCTAGTCGTAGTATTATCGAGATTGGACATCGATAATGCGGAATAGACTAGTACTGTACTTGTGCGTGTTATGAGGGCACAACGGCATAGTTCTCATATATTTAAGTATAGGATACTTATGCAAGTGCGGTAGGAGGTTGTGTTTTACCGATGGTACGGAAAACAGCTTCGCTCTGGATAGACCCCGCGGAATCCCATTGGTAGTATGTCTGCGTGTCTATGGGAGTCCGCTTCAGGGTAGGTGCATATGGTCTTAACCTGAGACTTGCATCGCTAATACTTGCGACAATCGGTAGACTTTAGTTTTGGTCGTCCAGGGCTTTAACAGGTTCTGTGTACAGCTCTTCTAGGTTTGTCGAGAGTCGTAGTGTATTGGTGTGATGTCAAGAGGGAAGTATCACTTCAGACATATGGAGATGATGATCGCGCATGATACAGAACTAGTACTCTATAATGGTTGCAACTATCGGGATAATATGACAAGGTCAGGATTATCCGATTCAAAGAGACTAGTTTCTTGATGTCCGATATATGTTTCGTACGGGGCAGACACATCTCCAGCCCCAGGCCTTACATGTGATCATCCGATACTGGATCAGTATACACTATACTACAGTATACTACGCCTGTTATAGATTTTATATTCCAGTAAGAATATTTCTGGAGAATTGGGTATGCATGGCGTTTTGCTAGAGGCTAACCTTGTCTTGTAAATCGGTAAAAACGTAGTACTTGGTACGTACGTGTTCGGATAGTCCGACGACCGTATTTACTGCCAACATATCCAGAGATCTCTTGGGTCGCTTCCCGAGGATACACCGATGACGTATGAATAGTATTTAATTAATCCGGGATTAATTGAGGAGAGACTTTATCTTGGATAAAGTACTATTTGAAAAGAGAGAAAGATTAATTTGGAATTAATCAATAAAATAATATATTTGATATATTAAACGAAATTCGATTTCGACGCGGAATAAAATTAGATTTAATTCGGGCAAACGAGTTAATTTAGAATTAATTCATTAGCGACATGAATAGTAATTATGCTAGGCATAATTATTTAATTAAATTCGATTTAAATAACGTCGCGACGGAAGTTTGTTAATTCGGAATTATCGAACCTGAGCCCGGGAGTGTTTGCGGGCCCACTCGCATTTGGAATCAAGCGGGGCCCACATATCACATCAACCATCACATCACTAGTCAAAGCATTAGCTTTTTGGTGATGGAATTAGGTAGTTGGTGTTGGTGTGTTCAACACTCAAGTTGATGGATGAGATGGGTTGCTTCTTTGACTTTTGATTTACCAAATATTTGGTATATAATCATTTTGATTTTTTGAAAATCATTAACGTAATTACAAGTCAACAAAAAATCATCTCCTCTCTTTTTTCTTCTCAAAGTGGCGTGAACTGCCACTATTCACAGCTCTCTTCTTCTTCAATTTTTTCTTGTAAAACTTGAAGATAAAGTGTGTTGGTTTGGAACTAAATCACAAATCTTGGCTAGCACCAACTTGATTCATACAAAGGTGTTATGGGAAACTAATTCTTGAGCTTGGAAGGATCAAAGAAAGCTTGGAGCTTCCCCACTCACCTTGGCTGAAACCCTCACTGCACAAAGGAGAAGTTTTATTTCATCAACACATCCGCATTCCAATCTTTGTGAGTATGATTCCGCCATACTTCAATATTGTTCATTCAAATATATATATTTGTTTGCTCTTTTGATCTTGGGACATGGATTAGAATTTCCAACAATGGTATCAGAGCCTAAAGAGCATGAAAATATATTAGGGTAAAATTTAGGGAAAATTGGATGAAGCATGATTTGATGAAATTGTTTGATTAAATATGCTTAGATGTATGTTACTTAATGTTATACATCATCAATTTCATGGAAAATAAATTTGATTAAATTTTTCAACCCAAAAGTGGCTTGGCCGAATGACATGTAAGCAATGGACTTGATGATTTTTTGATTGTAAGATCATTGGATGACTTGAAACAATATGGAATGATGATTTGTAATTCGATCGGATTGAAAAACGAAATCGGAACCATTTTATCACCATGGCCGAATGCTTAATGAAAATTAGGGACTTGATTTTTTGATTAAATAATGTTGGACATGTATTTAAGATAAAAATATGATTAATGGATTAATTTGATATTTTTGAAATATTGATTTAAAGGATTAATCATGATATTACACTTAATTAATTAAGTTATAAAATTTGGAATTTTAAAATTTGATTAATTGGGCTTAATTTTGAATTGGGCCTAAAACTATTATATTTGGGCATAATGTGCTTGGTTGGGCCAAGTAGGTTTGGGCAAATTGGATTGGATCCAAAGTTGGGCCTAAATCACTCCATTAAGTCCAAATGTAATAAATGGGCTTTCATGTTTAATTGGGCCTTATGGGCTTGATATTGATTTTTATGGCAAATGAGGGTGATTCCTTATTGGGCTTGGTAATTGGGTTTGACCCACATTGACCAAGGCCCAAGCCTAATGAAATCAATTGTAAGCCCATCGGACTTTAATTAAACGGACATTGGATGTTAGTTGGGCTTTGAGACCCGATAGGATTAGATTTGGAATCTAAGTCATAAAAACACAATAAAAGTGTAAATATTTAATTAGGAATTAAATAAAAGGATTAGTATTGAATACGACTTAAATTGGATTTGACGAGTAGTTCGATATAATTCATGAATTCGTACTACAAGTACTTATTCTCAAAACGAGTTGGACTCGCGCAAAAGCAAACCATTGATTGAACATTGGATTGTCACCTAATTAAAGACTAATTAATTGGATTAGATTGGTTGTATAACATGCCTTGAATGAATGAATGTGGATGTGATGAATGAATAGTGTATATAGGATGGATATTAGAAGGGAAGGGTAATTTTAGAAATTATTGTAAATTCAGAATTTATTAATTGGACCTGCGTGTCTAGCCTTTCTCTTATTATCTCTTTGTATTCCCTTATCACCTAATTCCCCTCAATGTAAATGAGGTTTCTCTTATTGTATTATGTAATTGGGTAGAAGTAGAATAATGCTAGCCGGGGAGAGGAAATGGAGTGATTTGTTCTAGGAACAAATTGTTATATATCCATCCGCATATCACTATTATTTTATTTTACGTGCTTTATGATGTTTTAGAAGCATGCTTAAGGGTGTATGATGATGAGACCTAACAAAGATAAATTAATTGGTTGCCAATTACGCAAAAATCCCTCAAACAATATTAAGCGATTTTCCTTCCGTTGAGTGATTCTTTCTCAAGATCCGAAATTGGCATTGGTTTGTTGGCCAAAGTCAAGACCTTTGTCAATTAAGGATGTGTTTGAATCATGAGAGTTTTGTTCCATATCGGTGTCTTGTCCAAGTTGTGATTTGTTGGCCAAAGTCAAGATCACTTCTTGTCCATCGACATTGATTACGAAACTTTCCATGTCAATGGGTCCCGCTTAACTGGAATCATTAAGTTTGTTGTGCCAAAGCCAAGGCTTAGTTGATTCAGAGGAAATGGATAGGAAAATGTATTGGATACATTGACATATGTATTAGATATATATGTTTCGGACTTGGATGTCCACCTACCGGATCTAGGAATTGGATGGGATCCAATTGATCTTCGAGATCTACCTAGTTAAATATCATACAATTTGTTGGCCAAAGTCAATGTTGTATGTTATTTAACGGGATCCTAGCCCACTAGGAAATTGGATTTCCCGAGTACTCGACAGAGGGTTAGAGACTTGTAGAAAATAGTGGGAGGCTAGTATTGAATCTGTAATTTCATTCAGATACTTATCTTTACGCGCTTACAAAATTATTTCGTCAATATTTTAACATTAGTTGGACTAATATAATGTTATTTTTCTTGTAACAGTTTGACTGTACCCATATATCGTTAACTAGATAGTTGGACTATCGTAGTTAAGATGGCAAACAAAGGAAATGTCCGAGACATAATCATGGGTGATAATGTATTTAAGGGCACGAACTTCGCTGACTGGGAAATGAACCTGAGGATAGTCCTTGGGGCAGAGAGGCTGCTGTATACCATACAGAGACCTCTCGGGCCTAAGCCCACTGAGCCACTTGAGCTGGAGTTATGGAGAACTCATAGCGATGATTGTGATACGACTCAGTCGATCATGCTTGCTTCCATGACTCAACACTTTCATCGCCAGAATAGGGACTTGGATCCTTATAATATGATGGCTTGACTAAAGGATCTTCACCGCACTAATAAGCGGATGGAGAGGTATGAGTTGGTGAAGAAACTCTTCGCTCCCGTATGACTGATGGCACTTCAGTTGAGGCCCACGGGACTCAAATGATAGCCGACATTGATGAGCTGGCCAAGATGGGAATAGTCTTGGAGGCTGAGCTGACTATAGACATGCTCTTACAGTCACTTCCCGATACTTGGAAGCAGATTATCATCAACTACAAGTTGATGGATACGGACGATACTCTTGGAGAGCTATTGCCCATTCTTAAGGAGTCAGAGAAAGAGCTTCTTAAAGGCAACAAGCGCGAGGCACACTTTGCATCGACCTCTCAGACGCCGAGGGCTGGGCCTAAGGCAACTGGAGGGGTGAGAAAGAGGAAGCATAAGAACAAGGGCAAGGCCAAGATGTCGATGGCTTCTGGGAAGCCGAAGGACAAGTCACAAGACATATGCCTAAATGCGGCAAAAGAGGTCACTGGAAGCGTGACTGCCGCATGAACAAGGCGCTCAGAAGGGAGATCAAGGCGGGCAAGGCACCGACCTCTGGTATGTTTGTTATTGAAATAAACATGGCTACTTCTAGTTTTAAAAATTGGATTTTTGATTCTGGTTGTGGTTCTCATATATGTACTGATGTGCAGGATCTGCAGAACAGCAGGACACTGGCTTCAGGGGAGATTGATATACGAGTTGGAAACGGAACTCCTGTTCCTGTTTTGGCCGTGGGCACTTTTGTATTAGAACTGCCCTCGGGGCATGTATTTAAACTAAATGACTGTTATTATGTACCTAGTTTGACTAGGAATATTATATCTGTATCTTTGTTAACCCAATATGGGTACACTTTTGTATTTAGAAACACTGGGTGTTATTTATATAAAAATGATGCAGAAATATGCACTGCAGTTGCAAATAATGGTCTTTATATTTTGAATATAAATGAATCTCCTACATATAAAGTAACAAACAAAAGGCTTAAAAAGAGTGATCCAAAGGATGAAACCTGATATGTGGCATTGTCGTCTAGGACCCATTAACAAGACTCGCATATCCACACTTTCGAAGAGTGGGTACTTGGACGGATTTGATACAAATTCATATGACGTCTGCGAATCTTACTTATTAGGCAAAATGCCTAAATCACCTTTTAGTGGTAAAGGTGAACGCCCCACTGAACTGTTAGCCCTCGTTCATAGTGACGTTTTTGGGCCCATGTCTAGCCAGGCTAGAGGTGGATATCGATACTTCGTAACCTTTACCGATGATGTATCACGTTACGGTTATGTGTATCTAATGACGCACAAGTCGGAAACTTTTGAGAAATTCAAAGAGTTTCGACCCGAAGTTGAAAAACAAACAGGCAAGAGTATTAAGACATTACGGTCGGACCGTGGTGGCGAATACTTAAGTAATGAGTTACAAGATTACCTGAAAGAATATGGTATTCTTTCACAGTGGACTCCTCATGGAACACCACAATTAAATGGTGTGTCCGAACGGAGAAACCGTACCTTGTTGGACATGGTAAGGTCGATGATGAGTCGCACTGAGCTGCCAATTTCCTTCTGGGGATATGCATTAAACAGTGCAGTTCTTATTTTGAATAAGTTTCCGTCAAAGTCTGTTGAACAGACTCCATATGAGATATGGACAGGAAAGAAACTGGGTTTCTCATTCCTGAAGATTTGGGGTTGCTGGGCATACGTTAAACGTTTGGAAGGTACCAAACTTGAACCCAAATCAGATAAATGCCTATTCGTTGGATATCCTAGGGAAACCAAAGGATATTACTTCTATCACCCACAAGAGAACAAAGTATTTGTTGCTCTACATGCGGTTTTCCTTGAGAAGGAATTCCTAAATGCAGTGGTTAGTGGGAGGAAAGTAGAACTCGATGAAAGTCGTAGTGATACTGTTTCTGGCAGTGAATCATCAACGGAACATGAACAGTCCATACGGGATGAGACTGAACCACAATCTTCAAGTACACAAGGACCGCGTAGGTCGGAGAGAGTCAGGGTAATACCTGAGAGGTATGGATTCCTGATCTCACCTCATGTAGATATTAATCTTTTTGAGGATAATGAACCGGCTACGTATGAGGAAGCGATACATGGTATCGAATCCGCTTTATAGTAAGAAGCCATGAAGGCCGAAATGGATTCCATGTATACCAACCAAGTTTGGACACTGGTTGATGCACCAGAAGGCGTAAAGCCTATTGGATGCAAATGGGTCTCAAGAAGAAGACCGACATGGATGGCAACGTACAAACGTACAAAGCTAGGCTTGTAGCGAAGGGGTATCGTCAACGACTTGGAGTTGATTATGACGAAACCTTCTCACCCATTGCCATGATTAAATCCATTCGGATAATGCTTGCGATAGCTGCATATTACGATTACGAAATATGGCAGATGGACGTTAAAACCGCTTTCCTTAACGGAAACCTTTCGGAGGATGTTTATATGCAACATCCTGACGGTTTTATCGCACCTAGACTTGCAAACAAGGTTTGTAAGTTAAATCCTGACGTATTTACTGCCAACATATCCAGAGATCTCTTGGGTCGCTTCCCGAGGATACACCGATGACGTATGAATAGTATTTAATTAATACGTGATTAATTGCGGAGAGACTTTATCTTGGATAAAATATTATTTGAAAAGAGAGAAAGATTAATTTGGAATTAATCAATACAATAATATATTTGATATATTAAACGAAATTCAATTTCGACGCGGAATTAAAATTAGATTTTAATTCGGGCAAACAAGTTAATTTAGAATTAATTCATTAGCGACATGAATAGTAATTATGCTAGGCATAATTATTTAATTAAATTCGATTTAAATAACGTCGCGACGGAAGTTCGTTAATTCAGAATTATCGAACCCGAGCCCGGGAGTGTTTGCGGGCCCACTCGCATTTGGAATCAAGTGGGGCCCACATGTCACATCAACCATCACATCACTAGTCAAAGCATTAGCTTTTTGGTGATGGAATTAGGTAATTGGTGTTGGTGTATTCAACACTCAAGTTGATGGATGAGATGGGTTGCTTCTTTGACTTTTGATTTACCAAATATTTGGTATATAATCATTTTGATTTTTTGAAAATCATTAACGTAATTACAAGTCAACAAAAAATCATCTCCTCTCTTTTTTCTTCTCAAAGTGGCGTGAACTGCCACTATTCACAGCTCTCTTCTTCTTCAATTTTTTCTTGTAAAACTTGAAGATAAAGTGTGTTGGTTTGGAACTAAATCACAATCTTGGCTAGCACCAACTTGATTCATACAAAGGTGTTATGGGAAACTAATTCTTGAGCTTGGAAAGATCAAAGAAAGCTTGGAGCTTCCCCACTCACCTTGGCCGAAACCCTCACTGCACAAAGGAGAAGTTTTATTTCATCAACACATCCGCATTCCAATCTTTGTGAGTATGATTCCGCCATACTTCAATATTGTTCATTCATATATATATATTTGTTTGCTCTTTTGATCTTGGGACATGGATTAGAATATCCAACACTGTAGGACACAGAAATGGATGACGCTGTTCCGGGCTCGCGGCCCAGTCGGGAGTACGGAGTAGCCCGTGGGGGACTAAACCGGAGAAATATAATGGAGTCGCCACCCGGTGTGAACCAGGAAAATGATTTAAGGCCGTACTCAGCCCTCGCAAGGGAAGACCTCAAACCGTTGGGTTTGGAATGGTCTCTTACTTATGCCACTTGTAATGAACGGATTGGTGCAATAACTTAACCAAATCTAAACAACATACATGTCCAAGAATAACCTAGATCCAGTTCGCATTCATAAAAAATAAATCCTATGTCTAAGTGATCGTGCTTTAAAAGTAATTATCACAACGGTAAACATACGATATCACACAATGAGCATGTTGAATCATCAAATACAAAGAATAAATAACATCTTAAACATAAACGCAATTTAAATTCCTATTGTGAAAGAACATAACTAAATCATGCATAAAAATAAATAATACGCTAAACTTAATCATGCATAAGAAATAAATAACATACTAACAACCTAATCATGCTAGAATACAAGGTTTGGATGAAACAAAATACGTGTGTCTCTCAAGTGATACGTGGCATTGTATCCCGAGTGGAAACCGTAATACCGTTTATGCGGATTCGGCTACAGAATTTACGTCTGTGTTTCCATCCGATATACCACAAGAGAGAACACATGTTCCGTTCACCCGGAAATCACATTATGCACCAATTCATAATAATCATGCGAAATAAAATAATAAAATAACTAAAAATAAAGGATAATAAATAAAAGGGTGCCCTCAGGTCTTACCTTTTAAGTCGCTTTCCGGGAGTGCGTTCCACGGTGCCGGAAGGGATATCGTTTTGCTGTTTTCATTGGTCCACTGTTTCTACTATTTTCGTAGGTCCACTATTTCTGCTGTTTTCACTGTTTTTACTGATCCGCTATTTCTGCTGTTTTTGCTATTTTCTTCGTTTCGCTCGTTATTTTCACTCGTCATTTTTTTGTATTTTCTTTTTATTTTCACTCACTGTTTTCTCTCTGCTTTTAAATCAAATTTTCATTCTCTCTCTTGGTTATTTTTGGGTCACTTTCGAATTATTTACGTGTGCATGTTAGGGTTTCAGGGAGTTGTTTGGCCTCGGTTTTTGGGTTGATTTGGCACGTGTGCATGGGCTAAGTTTTAAGGCAGTTAGGGCGTTATTTCACGTTTTGCATGAATGTGTTTACGTGGGTTTGTGTGGTTACTGGAAGGGTTTTATGCGTGAGCTGCAGGGGATTTGTAGATGGTATGTTGTTCTTGTGAGTATGTGTCGGTTTGTTGGTGAGTTGAAGGACTGGTTTTTGTTTTTTATTATTCGGTCAGTATATGGAGTTGTGAGGGTTGCATGGTTTCTGTGTGGGGCATACGTGAAGTGTCTCGGCTGTTTGGTTTGCTAGGGTTACGTGAGGGCTGTTGGCTTTTGAGGGGAGCTTGGACGTGGCTTTGTCAGCGCATGGTGGAGGGCTCTCTGGCTTATGAATGTGGTTGTTAAGTGATCAATTTTTCTTGCTGAGTGTGCATGAAGGGCTGCTGGGCTTGTCTGGTCCAATCGTGAGGGCTAGTGAATGGAGAGAATTTGTGTTGAAGGCATTGGCTAGTGTGATTAAGGGATGCGTGGAGGCAGTGTGTGCTGAAGGTGTGAAAGGTTGCTGTGAGTGGAATTAGTTAGCCGAGAGATGAGTGGAGTTATATTAGAGAGTGTTTAGTGCGTGAATGCCGAGTAATGAATTGAAGGGTTTATTTCTTTTGTTTGTGTTTGAAGGCAGTGCATGGGCTGGTTTCAGGGGGGAGTGGGACGTGTTTCAGAGGCAGGTTGGAGGGGCAGTTTGGGGGCAATCTTCATGGCTATTTGAAGGCAGTTAGGATGTGATAAAAGGGCTGCTCATCGGTGTGTAAGTTGCTGCGAGCTGCTAGGGTTTTTTTGTTCTTTTGATTGTGCTACCCCTCTGGCCGAGAGAGATGAAGGTCTGTTTTTATTTTTTGGAGAAGAGAAATGTAGCTTGGATAGGGTATGGTTTGCATGGGTGCTTGTATGGAGGGTGCAGGGGAATAACGGTTGATTATGGATGGGTGAGAGATGGGTTGTGATTGGCGTGAGGCATGGGTGAGGTTAGGGTTTTTTTGTTATTTGGTGTTTGTTAATTTGCATCAGTGGGGTTTTGGAATATTGGTTCACGTGGGAGTGTATGGGGGGTGGTATGTGCTGAGTTCCTCGCTTGAAGAAAGGGGCGTCTTCTGGCTTTAAGCAGGGGACATGTGGCTATATGGACGTGCTTGAAGGGCTTGGGGGGCAGTCAACGTCCAAAAGGGCAGACTGTGGCATCTTTGGAGAGGTTTAACATGATCAATAAGGGTAGTATTTACTGGTTTCCATGAGGGTTTAGGTTCAGCTAAGTGGGTTGGTTCGTGGACAAGACTAAGTGATGGGCTGGCTGGCACATGCATGGGTGACGTGAGTGGGTTTGGTTGGCCATGAGTGGGGTGTGCTCACGTGGTCTTTATCTTTTATTGTGTATGTCTGTCTTTAAGGATTTGGCTTATTGTGTTCGTTGCTGAGAGAAAGAAACAGACCCCTATGGTTTGCTTTGATGATTGCCGAGAGATGTCTGAGGGAGAGGGACGACATGGGTTATCTTTTATTGTGCATGGGTGTGTGTTTGTTTTCTAATATTTGGGTGAGATACTTCGTATGGGTGGTTGCATGAGTGAGAGTATGGGTTTGGTGGCTTTCACGTGGGGTTTGGAATGAAGGATAGATGTTTGTTTGTATGGTAATTTGGGCGTGAGGTGTGGGTATCTTTGTGAACCGGGCCGAGGATAAATTCAAAACTGAGACCGAACGAGCGAACTTGAAGCTTGAGTGAGCGAACCAAATCCAAAAAATATCAATTCTTGACCTTTCCCTTCCGACGACCGCTTTCCGCAACTTCCGCAACTAAAAAAGGTAATGCCTCTATTCGAGGCTCATCATCAGGCTGATATGCAAAAATGAAATGCCTACACCGGTCTGTTAGGAATGACTACTCTAGATATGAAGTTTATCTGGTGCTCAATACCTCTAATGGGTGGAAGCCCACTAGGTATGTCCTTTGTTATTACGTCATTGTAATCCTCTAAAAGAGATGAATAGACACAGGAAACAAAGGGTCAGTGTTAGTAAAATAAATATGAGGCTCCTTATAGACTAACAATAGCATGAGCTTGCTAGCCTTGAACACTTTCCTCGCTTCACCTTCACCCCTGTAGAAACTCTTTTTAACTCTACTTTTTGTTTCCCCCTCACGTTCACTCACACTCCCCTTGGGGACCCCCACGACCTTGGCCTTATTTTTCACACCAGATACACCACTCTCACTAATCTCACCCAAGATGGTGTTTCCCTTCGCTCTCTCTTTGTCACGCTCAAGTTGTAACTTAACCTGATCTTCATGGACTTGTGCATGTGTAAGTGGGTATAATGTAATGGGTTTTCCCTTATGCTGAAAAGAGTACTTGTTCTTGAACCCATCAAGAATAACCTTCTTATCAAACTAGTATGGAATATGGTCTCCCTCTGCTGCACACTCTCATCCTCTACAACATGTGCACTGAAAGCACGATTGACAACTAAGGATAAGTTCTTCACGGGGTTTGCAGCTCCCTCATGGTCACTAACATCCTCCAACTCTGGCATCTCCTTCTCAACCTCACTATCGATAGAGTACACCGCTCCACTCTTTTTATCAATCACTATGGTACACATATTGGGACACATCCTTAGTTCTAGTAGTTGAACCCTCAGGTTTTGGTCTAGTTTTGCTCGGTTCTGCAGCCTCTTTACCATTGGCACTAGGTTCGGCCCTAGGCTTATTAAAGCCTCCACTGAACTCGCCTCTAGGCTTGTCGAAGCCTCCATCTCGCTTCTCATTCGGAACCCATTTTCCCTTCCATGCAGAAGTAGCTTGAGTACTAAATATGTATGTTGACCTTTTCTTGAGTTGCTTTTTTACCTTGATAGCCATGTGAAACATATCCTCCAAATCAACATAGTGATGCAACTCCACCATGTTTACAATCTCTCTATTCAAGCCCCCTAGAAACCGTGCCATAGTAGCTTCTGCATCCTCAACTACATTTGCCCTGATCATGGCAACTTCCATCTCGGTGTAATAGTCTTCAACACTATTGGTCCCCTAATACAGATGTTGTAGTTTCTGATACAATTTCCTATAGTAATGGCTGGGTATAATTCTCTTTCTCATGAGACCTCTAAGTTCTGCCCGTGTCTGAACCGGTCTCTTATAATTTCTCCTCAGAGTAGAGACAAGCTGATCCCACCAAATCATAGCGTAATCGGTAAACTCAATTGCTGCCAGATTGATCTTCTTCTCGTCTGAGTAGTGATGACAACTGAAAATCAATTCTATTTTCTTTTCCCATTCTAAATAAGCTTCATGATCATTCTTGCCGTGAAATGTTGGTATCTTGATCTTGATGCTACCTAGATCACCATCTAGATCTCATCGTCTACCATATCCCCTCCTATCATAATCCATTCTTTTAGCATCAAATGCACCTCTATCATCAAATCGTCTATCCCTTCTATCATTCCTCCTATCAAACCTCATATTAGGCCTTCTATCATGCCCAGGCTTAAATCTCTCCTCCACATCATCAAGACCATCAGAATCATCAAACTCATTTTCAGCTTCCTCTTCATCTGGTGGTGGTACACGTCGAGGTGGCACATTATGAGGTGGTGGTACATTCTGAGGTGGTGGTATATGTTGGGGCGGTGGTGCTTTGGGACCGCTACCAGTTTGAATACTCTCTACACTCTTGGTCAATCTCTCCAAAGCAGTATTCATGTTCTCCATCATATCTGTAAATTTCCTATCCAAAGCCTCAAGCTTTTCATCAGTGGTTAGACCTGTCATCTCAACACTAAACAAACAGATTAGAAATAACAAGAAAGTAAAGCAAATATGTAAATCCTCACAATCTCACGTTTTTATACTCGAATGATATCACTCCACTCGTGTTTGCACTCTATTGGCTTTTACCCGATACTGTGCTCACAATCAATGCCTTTTACCACTTTTGAGTTCTTCCTCAATTCAAATGTGAATCACACTCAATCCAATAATACAAAACCAATTGTAGTCCTCAAGCTAGCATGAAACACAACGGACCCAATAATATATATATAGGGCAGGCGGAAACAAAATGCAAACAAGAATAGCAATGACGAAAACTCAATCAATAATAATTAAGCTAGAGTAATTAGAATAAGGAAGTAAACAATTAGCACAATGGAAAAAAAAAAATAAGCATGCAAATTCTGTTGGAAAATAACCAAGCCCCAAGATCAACAAGAACAAGCAAAAATATAAATAAATGAATGAATAAATTGAAGTATGGCGGAATCATACTCACAATACTTGAAAATGGATGCTTAGATGATGTGAAAACTCCTCCCTTGTGCAGTGAAGCTCTCGGCCAAGAGGAAAGAGGGACTCCAAGTCGAGTTTGATCCTTCCAAGCTCAAGGATTAGCTTCCCATATCACCTATGTATGATCCCTTGAAGGTGCTAGCCTTTGTTGTGATTTTGAATGCACAACTTCTTCAATCTTGCCACAAAAATTGAAGAAAGGAGAGCCAAAAACTGCTTGCAAGTTTCGGCAATGTGAGAGAGAAAAGTTGAATGATTTTTTTGTTACAAAAAAAAATCAATTTATATTTATGCCATAATATTTATTAAATTAATAATAAACTTATGACACAAATCATGCAAGGCTTAGAGTGTCAAACACTCAATTCCATGCAAAACCTTGAGTGCATTGTACACTATCTCCATGCAATGCATTAGAATTAAATAATGCTAATATGACATGTGTCATGTGGGCCCCACACGTTTCCAAATGAAAGTGGGCCCACGTGCACTCACGCGTTCGGGTTCGATATTTCCGAAATACCGAACTTACGTCGCGACGTTAATTAAATCGAATTTAAATAAATAATTGCGCCTAGCGAAATTATTATTTACGTTGCTAACGAATTAATTCTAAATTAACTCGTTTGCCCGAATTAAAATCTAATTTTAATTTCGCGTCGAAATCGAATTTCGATTATTATATCGATATAATAATTTTACGATTAATTCCAAATTAATCGTTTCTCTCTATGTATAGAGTCTTTATCCAAGATAAAGTCTCTCCGTAATTAATCCAAGATTAATCGAGTTGAATCAACGTCATTGGTGAATCTTCGGGAAGCGACCCAAGAGATCTCTGGATATTGGCAGTAAATACGGCCGTCAGATTATCTGAATACGTACGTACCAAGTACTACGTTTTTACCGATTTACAAGACAAGGTTAGCCTCTAGCAAACGCCATGCCTACCCAATTCTCCAGAAATATTCTTATTGGAATATAAGATCTATAACAGGCGTAGTATACCGTAGTATAGTGTATATCGAACCAGTATCGGATGATCACATGTAAGGCCTGGGGCTGGAGATGTGTCTGCCCCGTAGGATACACATATCGGACATCAAGCAACCAGTCTCTTTGAATCGGATAATCCTGACCTAGTCATATTATCCCGATGGTTGCAACCATTATAGAGTACTAGTTCTGTATCCCTCGCGATCATCATCTCCATATGTCTGAAGTGATAACTTCCATCTTGACATCACACCTAATACACTACGATTCTCGATAAATCCAGAAGAGGTGTACACAGAACCCGTTAAAGCCCTGGACCACCAAAACTAAAGTTTACCGATTGTCGTAAGTACTAGCGATGCAAGTCTCAGGTTAAGATCATATGCACCTACCCTGAAGCGGACTCCCATAGACACGCAGACATACTACCAATGGGATTCCGCGGGGTCTATCCAGAGCGAAGCTGTTTTCCGTACCATCGGTAAAAACACAACCTCCTACCGCACTTGCATAAGTATCCTATACTTAAATATATGAGAACTATGCCGTTGTCCCTCACAACATGCACAAGTGCAGTACTAGTCTATTCCGCATTATCGATGTCCAATCTCGATAATACTACGACTATGGATATTTAATGATTAACCTTTATGGATTGATACCGTCTCATATCATCACAATCCGGAACTAATCATAGGGACTCTTACCATTTATATCAAAGTAAATAAATTACAAAACGGTAAAAGGCAATTTCATTACTACATAGTTAATTTTGTACAATAACACAATATCATTTACAAAATAGTGACGCTATGGGTGATAACTGTCTAACAATCTCCCACTTGGCCTATAGCCAGTCACTCAAGCATCTAATACCTGAACTATGTATGTGTCGCTCAAACTTTTCCCGAGGAATTATTTTCGTCAGCGGATCTGCAATGTTGTCCCTGATGCGATCTTTTCGATCTTCACATCGCCACGATGTATGATCTCTCGAATCAGATGGAATCGTCGAAGAACATGTTTGGATCGTTGATGAGACCTTGGTTCCTTAGCCTGCGCTATGGCCCCGCTATTGTCACAATACAATAAAATGGGCTCAGCTGCTAATGGAACTACTCCTAATCCAACTAGGAATTTTCGGATCCAAACCGCTTCCCTTGCTGCTTCAGCTGTGCTGCAATGTACTCCGCTTCAGTTGTTGAATCGGCACAGTATCTTGCTTGGAAGATTTCCAGCTCACTGCTCCGTTATTCAAGCAAATATGTACCCGGTTTGCGACTTGAAGTCGTCTCTGTCGGTTGGAAACTTGCATCGGTATA
Source organism: Zanthoxylum bungeanum (assembly GCA_019454045.1). NCBI lineage: Eukaryota > Viridiplantae > Streptophyta > Magnoliopsida > Sapindales > Rutaceae > Zanthoxylum > Zanthoxylum bungeanum. The sequence continues at coordinate 72,665 of SKCR01046650.1, forward strand.
CCCAGATACCTCAAGTTCTCCATCTCCATAGATTAAGAAAACATCCTTAGTTCTCTTAAGATACCTAAGGATACTCTTAACCGCCATCCCGTGATCCTTTCCTGGATCGGCCTGATATCGACTACACATGCTCAAAGCATATGACACATCAGGTCGTGTACATATCATGGCATACATGATCGATCCAACTACCGAGGCGAACGGAGTCCGACTCATGTTGTCTCTCTCATCTTGGTTTTAGGACACATGTCCCTAGATAGATAGACGCCATGTGATGTTGGCAACAGTCCCCTCTTGGACTGATCCATGTTGAATCTCTTCAACACTTTATCAATATATGTACTCTGGGAGAGTCCAAGTAGCCTTCTAGATATCCCTCTAGATCTTTATTCCTAGAATAAAAGATGCTTCTCCCAGATCTTTCATGGAGAATTTCAATGAAAGCCAAGCTTTCACCGACGTTAACATGGGAATGTCATTGCCTATAAGCAATACATCGTCGACATAAAGGACAATAAAAGTCAGTGCACTCCCACTAACCTTCTTATATACACAAGGATCGTCTACGTTTTGAATGAAATCATATTCTTTTATGACCTCATCAAAACGTTGGTTCCATGACCTCGATGCTTGCTTCAGTCCATAAATGGACCGATTTTAACTTACAAACCTTGTTTGCAAGTGTTGGTGCGATAAAACCGTCAGGTTGTTGCATATAAACATCCTCCAACAGGTTTCCGTTAAGGAAAGCGGTTTTAACGTCCATCTGCCATATTTCGTAATCGTAATATGCAGCTATCGCAAGCATTATCTGAATGGATTTAATCATGGCAACGGGTGAGAAAGTTTCGTCATAATCAACTCCAAGTTGTTGACGATACCCCTTCGCTACGAGCCTAGCTTTGTACGTTTGTACGTTGCCATCCATGTCGGTCTTCTTCTTGAAGGCCCATTTGCATCCAATAGGCTTTACGCCTTCTGGTGCATCAACTAGTGTCCAAACTTGGTTGGTATACATGGAATCCATTTCGGCCTTCATTGCCTCTTGCCATAAAGTGGATTCGATACCTTGTATCGCTTCCTCATACGTAGCCGGTTCAGTATCCTCAATAAGATTAATATCTACATGAGGTGAGATCAGGAATCCATACCTCTCAGATATTACCCGACCTCTCTCCGACCTACGTAGTCCTTGTGTAATTGAAGATTGTGGTTCAGTCTCATCCTGGATGGACTGTTCATGTTCCGTTCTCGATTCATTGCCAGGAACGTATCACTACGACTTTCATCGAGTTCTACTTTCCTCCCACTAACACTGCATTTAGGAATTCCTTCTCAAGGAAAACCGCATGTAGAGCAACAAATACTTTGTTCTCTTGTGGGTAATAGAATTAATATCCTTTGGTTTCCTTAGGATATCCAACAAATAGGCATTTATCTGATTTGGTTCAAGTTTGGTACCTTCAAACGTTGATGTATGCCCAGCAACCCAAATCATCAGGAATGAGAAACCTGGTTTCTTCCTGTCCATATCTCATACGGAGTCTGTTCAACAGACTTTGACGGAACCCTATTCAAAATAAGAATTGCACGTTCTAATGCATGTCCCCAGAAGGATATAGGTAGCTCAGTGCGACTCATCATCGACCTTACCATGTCAAGCAAGGTACGGTTTCTCCGTTCAGACACACCATTTAATTGTGGTGTTCCAGGAGGAGTCCATTGTGAAAGAACCATATTCTTTCAAGTAATCTTGGAACTCATTACTTAAGTATTCGCCACCACGGTCCGACCGTAATGTCTTAATACTCTTGCCTGTTTGTTTTTCAACTTCGTGTCGAAACTCTTTGAATTTCTCTAAAGTTTCCGACTTGTGCATCATTAGATACACATAACCATAACGCGATGCATCATCCGTAAAGGTTACGAAGTATCGATATCCACCTCTAGCCTGGCTAGACATGGGCCCACAAACATCACTATGAACGAGGGCTACAGTTCAGTGGCGCGTTCACCTTTACCACTAAAAGGTGATTTAGGCATTTTGCCTAATAAACAAGATTCGCAGACGTCATATGAATTTGGATCAAATCCGTCCAAGTACCCACTCTTCGAAAGTGTGGATATGCGAGTCTTGTTGATGTGTCCCAGACGACAATGCCACACAAATAAGTTTCTTCCTTTGGATTACTCATTTTGAGTCTTTTGTTTGTTATTTTACGTTTTGGAGATTTATTTATATGAAAATAAAAGACCATTATTTGCATCGGCAGTGCAAATTTCTGCATCATCTTTATATAAATAACACCTTGTGTTTTTAAATACAAAAGTGTACCCATACTGGGTTAACAAAGATACAGAAATAATATTCCTAGTTAAACTAGGAACAAAATAACAGTCATTTAGTTTAAGTACATGCCCCGAGGGCAGTTCCAAAACAAAGTGCCTACGGCCAAAACAGCAACAGAAGTTCCATTTCCAACTCGTAGATCTACCTCCCCCGAAGCCAGTCTCCTGCTATCATGCAGATCCTGCACATCAGTACAAATATGAGAACCACAGCCAGAATCAAAAATCCAATTTTTATTAAGACTAGAAGTAGTCATATTTATCTCAATAACAAACATACCTGAGGCCGGTGCCTTGCCCGCCTGTATGTCCTCCGTGTGTCCCTTGTTCATGCGGCAGTCACGCTTCCAGTGACCTTTCTTGCCGCATTTCAGGCAAACATCTTGAGACGTGTCCCTTGGCTTCCCAGAAGCCGTTGTTGACTTGGCCTTGCCTTTGTTTCTATGCTTTTTTCTCTTAACACCCCCAGTTGCCTTGAGCCCAGCTTTCGGCGTTTGAGATGTTGATGCAAAGTGCGCCTCGTGCTTGTTGCCTTTCAGAAGCTCTTTCTCTGACTCCTTGAGAATGATAATAACTCTCCAAGAGTATCATCTGAATTCATCAATTTGTAGTTGATGACAATCTGTTTCAAAGTATCGGGTAGTGACTGTAGAAGTACATCTATAGACAGCTCAGCTCCAGACTATACCCATATTAGCCAATTCATCATATCGGCTATCATTTGAGTCCCATGGACCTCAACAGAACTACCATCAGTCATACGGGAGCGAAAGATTTTCTTCACTAACTCGTACCTCGCCATCCTCTTATTAGTGCGGTGAAGATCTTGCAATCTTGCCATCATATTATAAGGATCCAAGTCCTATTCTGGCGGCGAAAGTGTTGAGTCAGCATGATCGACTGAGCCGTGTCACAATCATCACTGTGAGTTTTCCATAACTCCAGCTCAAGTGGCTCAGTGGGCTTAGGCCCGAGAGGTTTTTGTATCGTATAGTATCCTCTCGCCCCAAGGACTAGCCTTAGTTCATTTCCCAGTCGGCGAAGTTGGTGCCCTTGAACACATTATCACCCATGATTATGTCACGGACATTTCCTTTGTTTGCCATCTTAACTACGATAATCTAATTATCTAGTTAACCATATGTGGGTACAGTCAAACTGTACATAAAAAAAAATAACATTGTATTAGTCCAACTAATGTGTAATATTGACGAAATAAGTTGTGTAAGCGCGTAAAGCTAAGTATCTGAACGATAATTACAAATTCAATACTAGCCTCCCACTATTTTCTGCAAGTCTCTAACCCTCTGTTGAGTACTCGGGAATCCTATTCCGATGGGCTAGGATCCCGTTAAATAACACACAACCTTGACGTTGGCCAACAAATTTGTATGATATTTTTAACTAGGTAGATCTCGAAGATCAATTGGATCCCATCCAATTCCTAGATCCGGTAGGTGGACATCTAAGTCCGAAACATATACATATGTCAATGCATCCAATACATTTTCCTAA